>PVLA01016741.1:0-19669 GCA_004027455.1 Hydrochoerus hydrochaeris
GTCCTGATTCAGGATTGTGTGAAGACTGGAGAGATTGTGCAGAAAGTCTTGGATTTGGGGTAGCCAGCATGGTTATTCTGTATCAAACATACAGTAATCAGGGGTCAGGGCCCAAAACCCTACTGCTTGGGCCCATATCCCAGCTCATGGCTCACATTCCACCCCCTTCACATGCCCTGTACACAGTAAACCTTGGTTTCATCACCTGTCCTTTATAAAGTATGGCCGAGTTATACGTGGAATCACATGAAATTCTTAGAATAGCCATTTTGCATTAACACAGGTCATTAATGTGACCTGTGTTAGGCTTAAGCATGGTCATACTAAAGCAAAATGTAAAAAGACAAATTTGAGTTTCTCCAAACTTCTTCCTCCCTTCAGCTGTTGTTCTTTATTCTAATGCAGCTAAAAGTAGTTACTTTATAAGTAAAGTGTTATAACCTCCAGTTCTCAAAACTTCCTGTTTTTACCTAACCAAGCAACTGAGCACAGTTGGACAAGCTGCTTTTTCTTTTTTTTTTTTCTGTTTTCCTATCCCCAAGTTACATGCCAGTAGAGCAACACCCCTGGGAAAATACAGAAAACTAGACCCCTTCCATTGTTCAGGGTTCAGCCTTTTGAACAGAAGTCTGCTGAGCCAAGTGTACACCTAATAAATCCTTCTGTTCCTGCTACAGTCTCTCTGGACTCTTGAGTTCTACAGCAATTTAAAGTGCTTAGACCAGCCTATTTTGCAGAAAATGTTACATCAGTGTGAGCTTTCTTACACTGAAGCATGGAAATTACTTTCCGTCTTCATTCCTGGTGTGTTGTGAGGTTGGGTGTAGGTGGTGGTCCTTAATCTCATTGCTCATTGGAATCCTATGAGATTCTCTGAAAAGTTCCCAACCCAGACCTGACCTTAGAGTTTTTGGTGTACTTGTTATCACCCATATTCTGAAGCCTGAAGTTGCAGACTACTCCAGAAAATTCTAATTTAAACTCAGGTCTGGCATTCCTGAGCTCAATATTCTGAGACCACATGATTAATTTGGGGTTTGTTGTCCTTGTTAAAAGTGGTGTCCATGGAGCTGGGCTGTGAAAGCCCCTTTTCAGTGAGGATTGATCAGCACAATATGTGCTAGCCAAGCTTTCTAGGTCCAAGGCAGTATAGGGACAACTCCACAGAAGCAGGTCTCAGAGTCACAGAGGGGCAGTGCAGAGAGAGCTCTGCTCAGATTCCGCCTGAGTTCAGAACCTGCCATCTCACTCTGGTCCATGCTGAACAGACACTGATGATCAGGAAATCATCTTCAGCAAGGAGCCCTCCCTGCCTTGATGACCAAAAATGTCACTGAGGAACCTGTCCTGTCTTCACAAAGCTTCAGTACCATTAAACACTGCTTTTCAGTAATCACCTATAATTCTGCTGTGTTTTCAAAGCTACTTTGTCAACTTCACCTCATGAATGAATTATTAGCAAAATTGGGAGAAAAATGATTTTCTCTCATTTATTCCTTTGAGTTTTTCTTTGGCAGTTGGTAGCTTCAGGAATAGTACACCCTTTCCTGTATTTCTTCCCTGTTTCTGTTGAGCATTTTGGCACAACAGAATAAACTTGTGGTTAAAGAAGCAGTAATAAGACCTGAACTCTGTGTCATGTGAGAACTTTGAGTGCTTGGAGAACAGGCGGCCTACTCACCACCCTGGTGAGCAGCTGGTGGCCTGGCAAACCACTGGCACACTAGGGTGAGAACTATCAGTGACTTCTAAGCTCTTCATCATGTTGGAATTTTGGGCACTGGGAGAACAGGCAGCCTACTGGCTGCCCTGGTAAGCAGCTGGGGGTCTAGCAAGTCGCTGGTGCACTGGGGCGGGAATTATCAGCAATACCTGAGCTCTGCAACATTTTGGAACTTTGGGCACTGGAGAGCAGGTGGCCTACTCACTGCCCTGGTGAGCAGCTTGTGGCCTGGCAAACCACTGGCACACCAGGGTGAGAACTATCAGCAACTCCTAAGCTCTGCGTCATGTTGGAACTTTGGTCGCTGGGAGATAAGGCGGCCTGCTGGCCGGCCTGTAAGCAGCTAGGGCCCTGCCCATGAGCAGGCTAAGAATCAGACATTGATCCACCCCCCACCCTGTTAGCAAGTAGGCACTGGCAGTCTGAGTATCTTTTTGGACGATGAATGTATACAGCGTGGCAAGTAAGGGGGATTTCCTTCTACAATCTCTTTGAAGGCAAAGGTTTTTATCACTGTTTTGCTCAGTTTTGATTAATGGTACTGCTTTATTCAATATTCTGTTTTTAAAATTTGATATTTTCTTCTATTGTCCTCCATTTGATTGAAAGAACAACTAATGTGAACAAAATGGGCTGCACTATTGAGCCCATTGCTTATCATGATCCCAGCTTCCTCCACACAGGTGTACTGTGCAGACCCCAGCCCCCTTCCCAGCCAGCCACGGTTCCTCTGAAGCATGCTGGTGAGGGACCTACACCCTCTCCTGCCTGCTCTTGTCACTAAGATTTAAGCAGGGGCTGTGTTTGCCTGCCCCTCTCCACCAGGCCAGCCAAACTTCAGGGGCCTTCACCAGGTTAATGTGTGCTAGGCGCAGGAAATTGTTTTGGGACAGCTTATTGTGTCCCAACCAAGGGTGTGACCTAGTTCAAGTAAGTCCCATGAATCTGATATGACAATTTATTGCTATATATTTCCCTCTTAAAACCACTTTCATTGCATCCCATAGATTACAATATGTTGTTTCTGTTTTCATTGAATTGTAGGTATTGCTTTATTTCTTCTTTAATTTTGTCTGTAGCCCACTGGTTGTTCAAAATGTTGTTATTTAATTTCCATGTATTTATGCATGTTTTACAATTTTTTTGCCATTAATTTCCAATTTCAGTGCGCTATGGTCAGATAGTATGCATGGGATAATATCAATACCTCTGCAGTTAGTTAACAATGTTTTATGAGAAAATATATGGTCTATTTTGGAGAATGTCCCATGTGCAGCTGAGAAGAATGTGTATTCTGAAGTGGTTGGGTGGAACACTCTGTAAACATCTACTAAGTCCAATTGCTCACAGGTATAATTAAGTTCTGTTATTTCTTTGCTGACTTTTTGTCCAGTTGATTCTATCTCTTTGTGACAGTGGGGTATGTTAAAGTGCCCTGTTATAATTGTGTTCATGTGTATTTGGTTTTTCATGTCCATTAGTGTCTGTCTTACATAGTTGGATGCTCCTGTATTTGACATATATATATATATATATATATATATATATATATATATATATATGTTATTTCTTCCTCTTGAATTTTTCCACTGATGGGTATGTAGTGACCTTCTTTATCTCTTTTAATCATTTTAGGTTTGAGGATTACATTGTATCAAATGGAATAGTTACTTCTGCCTTTTTCTGAGTTCCTGTTGCATGGAATACTGTTTTCCATCCTTTGACTTTTAATCTATGAGTTTCCTTTTGGGTCATATGTGTTTCTTGTATATGGCATATTGTGGGATCATGTTTCTTAATCCATTCTGTCAGCCTATTTCTTTTGATAGGTGAATTGAGGCCATTTACATTTATGGATAACATTGTACTGGCTCAACTTTGCCATGTTATGTTCCAGTTGTTTGCTTTTTGCTTTTCCCCCTTGTTTAATTGCTTATCATACCTGGTGTTTCTTTCTGTTGTTGTTTTGAGAATTTTGCTCATTTTTTATCTCTAGTATGTCTTTCAATGCTCTTTTTTAGGGTTGGCTTGATGGATGTGAATTTCTTCTGTTGTTCTTTGTCATGGAAGTATCTTGTTTCTCCATTAAATTTGAATGAAAGTTTTGCTGGGTACAACAGTCTGGGTTGATAGTTGTTTTCTTCCAGGGCTTGAAATACCTCACTGCAGGCTCTTATGGACTTGAGAGTTTGTGCTGAAAAGTTTGCTGTGAATCTAATGGGCTTTCCTTGATAGGTGAGTTGTGTCTTCTCTAACAGCTTTTAGTATTCTGTTTTTATGCTGTATGTCTGAGACCTTAATTATTATATGGTTATAGATTTATGTTGATTGTGACTGTTTGGCATTCTATATAACTTATCTGCATATCAGATTTTTCCCTAGTTTGGGAAATTTTCTTCTATTACTTCTGTGAATATTTTGGCTATGTCATGTGCATTGGCTTTTGTTTCTTCATTGATGCCTGTTAACCTTATATTTTTTTTTCTTGGCATCATCTTTATGCTGTTGGATTGTCACTTCACGCTGCTTTGTTATTTTTAAAAGTTCTATCCTTCCCTGTTCACTAATTGTGATCCTGTCCTCAAGGTCTGAAATCCTGTCCTCAGCTTCATTTAAATGGTTTTGCACACTTTGGATAGAAATTTTTTTTTCTTGGATGTCTTTTTGAGTTTGTTTCATGAATTCTGCAGGTTTTCTATATTGCTCATTCAAAGTTGCAATCAGTTTTCCATGCTCCTGTACTTTTTTCTCTATTTCTTCTTTAGCTGTGCTCAGTGACTCCTTTACTAAGGTTGTTATTTCTATGTTTACATGAGAGAGAACTTCTAATTTGATTTCCTCTATAGCCTCATGGAATTGTTTTTTTTATTTCACTTGCTATCTTTTCAGAGATTTCTGGTGTGTTACTTTTAAAGTCCTCTATTTCAGTGTCTCCTGTACTTGCTCCTGATGTACCAGATGTTTGAGATTGTGTTTTTCTTTTTCCTTTTGCCATTTTTCCCCTTTCAAGTTAATATTTGGTCCTTCAATCCCATAATGTCCACTATTGGTAGTATGTATCTTTTGGTCCTAATGTAAGGTTAATATTTGTCCAATTTCTGGGTCCCACAATGAAGAGGTGGGCCACTCACCTGACTTCCCACTGCAGGCCTGTTGGGTGAGTTCTATATACTTCCTTGGCTGTCAAGTCTAGTAGTATTGATGTAGGCCAACTGTTAGTTCCTGCTATTACTTTATCTTCTTGTTATCCCAGGTCACCAAATCTCCCTGTGTATAGTATTTGTGTTAGCTGAGGCCCTACTGTTTTCCTATTGTGTGCCTCTGTGTCTCATAAGCCCTTTTGATTTTCTCCAAATTGAGTGAGTCCTTATTGGCACATTCCTCACTCTGATGTTTTCTGTGTGCAGTGAAGAGTCACTCCCATGCTTGTCAGTCTCACTAAGGTCTTATATGGAGGGAGCTTTACTACTAGCCCTATTTACCCACTGTACATGCCTATTTTAGGGATGTACTCAATAAACTGACTGGAGCCTGCCAAGACCTTCAGATTGGGTGAGGCAGTCACTGAATCTCCCCTCAAGCTAGTTCAGTTAATTCCCTATAGTCCAAGGTTTTGGGAGAAAGGGTGGGGTCTCTGGCCAGAGTTCCCTGGTCCCCAAATGTCATCTGTGGAGAAGGTGGGGCCACAATAGAGTCCAGAGTCTCAACTGGCCCAGGGGCCTCCAGCTTGAGTTACTGGTTGCTGTTGGGTAGTCTCTGTGGAGAGGGCATGGCTCCAAGGGAAGCCTATGTGCCTAAGTAGTCCAAGTGCCTCTGGTTGGAGTTACCAGCTGCTGTTGGGTGGTCTATGCAGAGAGGGCAGGGATCCAAGGGAGGCCAGCATTTCTAAGCAGTCTGTGGGCCTCTGGCTGCTGTTACTGGTTGCTGCTGGGTGGTCTCTGTGGAGGGAGGGTGGGCAGAGCTCCGAGGGAGGCCTGCTTGTCTAAACTGTCTGTATGCTTCTGGTTGGAGTTACTGGCTGCTGCTGGGTGGTCTCTGCAGAGGGCAGTACTCCAAGGCAGCTCCCTGAGTCTAAGCTCTCCGGGTGCCTCTGGCTGGAGTTCTGTAAGGTTCGAGTTGTAAATAAGTGTTGGACGTTATTAAAAGCTGTTTCTGCATCTGTAGAAGTGATCATGTGATTCTTATTTTTGGTATGTGGATTACATTTATTGATTTGCAAATGTTGAACATTGCCTACACTCCTGGGATGAATGCCACTTGGTCATGGTGTATAATCTTGATGATTTACTGTATTCTGTTTGTCAATATTTTAATGAAAAATTTTGCATCTATAATCATTAGGGAGATAGGCCTGTAGTTCTCTTTTTTGGCCGGGTCTTTCTCAGATTTTGGTATCAGAGTAATAGGTTGCTTCCAGGAATGAGTTAGGGAGAATTGCTTCCCCCTCAATTTCATGGAAAAGTTTGGGCAGTGTTGGCATTGTCTTCTTTGAATTTCTTATAGAATTCTGCAGTGAATCCACCTGATCCTGGGCTTTTCTTTGTCAGTAAGGATTTAATTACATTTTCAGTTTCCTTAATTGAAATTGGGTTATTCAGCAGTTTTACATCTTCTTGACCCAGCTTTGGTAATTCATATGTTTCTAGGAATCTGTCCATTTCTTCTGCATTATCAACACTCTACTCTTTATGAGAGTAGAGGTTTTCAAAATAAGTATTAATGATCTTCTGTATTTCCACAGGGTCTGTTGTGATTTCACCCTTTTCATTACTTATTGCATGAATTTGAGTTTTTTCTTTCCTTTTAAAAATAAGATTGGCTAGAGGCTTATCATTTTATTTATTCTTTCAAAGAACCAACTCTGACTCATTTATTCTTTGTATTGTTTTCTTAGTCTCTATTGCATTGATTTCTACTCTAAACTTTATAATTTCCTCCCTTTTTTGGGTTTGGGCTTGACTTGTTCTTCTTTCTCTAGATGTTTGAGGTGTAGAATCAGGTTGTTTATTTGTGTTTGTTCTGTTTTCTTGATGTAGCAATTCACTGCAATAAAATTTCCTCTGAGAACAGCTTTCATTGTGTCCAACAGGTTCCAGCAAGTTGTATTTGTATTTTCATTTGTTTGTAGGTATTGTTTAATTTCTTCTTTAATTTCCTCTGTGTCCCACTTAATTCTCAGGACTGTATTATTCAATTTTCATATGTTGTGCAGTTTTTGCAGTTTCTTTTGTCATTAATTTCTAGTTTCATAGCACTATGACCTGATAACATGCATGGGATAAATTAAATTCTTTTGCATTTACTTAAGCATGTTTTGTGGGTGTGTATATAATCTATTTTAGAGAATGTCCCATGTCCTGCTGAGAAGAATGTATATTCTGATGCTGTTGGGTGGAACACTGTGTATACATCCACAAAGTCCATTTGTTCATAAGTGTGATTCAGTTGTGTTACTTCTTTGCTGATTTTCTGTCTAGTTGATCTGTCCCTTTCTATCAATGGCATGTTAAGGTCTCCTGTTATACTTGTTTTATTGCTTATTCATTTCTGTTAATATTTGCTTTTTATAGCTGGGTGTTTCCAAATGTTATGCATAAATATTTAAGACTGTTAATGTCTTCCTCTTGGAGTTTTCCCCTAACTAGTATGTAGTGACCTTCTTTATCTCTTTGGATCATTCTTGGGTTGAAGTTCACAGTGTCTGCAAACAGAATTGCTACCCCCTACTTTTGTTTGGGTTCCTGTTGCATGAAGTATTGTTTTCCATCCTTTGACTTTCAGTCTATGAGTTTCCTTTTGGTTTAGATGGGCCTCTTTTACACAGAATACGGTTGGATGTTGTTTCTTGATCCATTCTGCGAGACTTTGGTGCCATTACTTTTATCATTTCCATTCAGCCTTTTAATTGGTGATTTAAGGCCATTTACATTAATGGTTATAAGTGATATATACTGGTTTATTTTTGACATGTTACCTTTCTACTGTTGCTTCTTTACCTTTCCAGTCTGTTTAATTATTTGCCTTGCTTAGTGGTTTTTTCCTATGTCTTTCAGTATTCTTTGCAGGGTTGATTTGTTGGTCATGAAGTTCTTCAGTTGTTCTTTGTCATGGAAGTATCTTATTTCTCTATCCATTTTGAAGAACAGTTTTGCATGTTACATCAGTCTGGGTTGGAAGTCATTTTCCTTTAGGACTTAAATACTTCACTCCATGCTCTTCTTGACTTCATTGTTTGTGTTGAGAAATCTGCTGTAATTCTGATAGGCTTTCCTTTATAGGTGATCTGTTTCCTCTCTAACAGCATTTAATAGTCTGTTTTTATATTGGATTTCTGGGATGTTGATGTAGTTGATATGTCTGAATGTAGTTTTATTTTGGGTATGGCTATTTGGAGTTCTATATGCTTCACTGATCTGTATGGCAGTATGTCAGTTTCCATTCTCATGTTTGGGAAATTTTCAGCTATTTCTTCTGTAAATCGCCTCTTGATATCATTTGTGTTGTCACCTTCTTTTTCATTTATACCTATCAGTTTTATATTGTTCTTCTTTCCATCATATTATAGCTGTTGAATTATTATTTCCTGATTCCTTGTTATTTTTAAAAGATCTTTCCTTTCCTGTTCACTAGCTGCAATCTTGTCTTTGAGGTCCAAAAGTCTGTCTTCACTTTCATTGAGGTGGTTTTGCCAACTTTCAATGGAATTTTTGATTTCCTGTATATCTCTTTGAATCTACTTAATGCATTCTGTTTGTTTCTTATATTGTTTATTCAAGGTTCCATCTTTTTGCTCTAATTGTTCCTCTAATTTTTAAACTATGTCTTTTTGCTCTAATTGTTCCTCTAATTTTTTAAACTGTGTCTTCTTTGGATATGTTCAGCATTTCTTTCATCACTTTTATCATTTCTTCTTTGACCTGGGAGATTATTTCTGATTTGAGTTCTTTTATAGCTTCCCAGAGTTGTTTCTTTATTTTAGTTGCTATCATTTCAGCTACTTCAGGTGTATGGTTTTCATTTTCTTTTATGTCCGTATCTCCTAGGCTTGCTTGGGATGGGCTGGTCATTTGAGATTGCATTTTGCTCTTTCATTTTGTCATTTTCCTATATTTCCAGGCTCTGAGTGATGTTCCAAGGCTTCCCTGTGCACTGGAAATCACCTCATGCACTTTCAACTCACACAGAGATACAGGCAGCTGTCAGCAGTCTGGGAGTCACTGGGCATCACCCAGTTAGGCCAGCAGGAGCCTCTGGTGTGGCCTCCAGTGATTTGGGAGGTGGGGCAGGGTTTTATCAGCTCCAAGAAATGTCTCAAAGCTCCCCTATGTGCTGGAAATCACCTCGTGCAAGAATCTGAATGCAGGCAGCTGTCTGCACCTGGGGGTAGGGGGTGTCACTGGGTGTGGCCCAGTTAATCTTCAACTGAGCACATCTTGACAAACTGCTTTTTGTCTGTTTTCTCACCTCCAAGTTACGTGCCAGGAGAGCAGCACCCTTGGCAAAATACAGAAAACTAGAGCCCTTCTATTATTCAGGGCTCAGTCTTTTGAACACAAGACTCTGAGTCAAGTGTACACCTTATAAATCCTTCTGTTGCTGCTAGAGTCTCTCTGGACTCAAGTTCTACAGCAATATAAAGAACTTAAAACAGCCTGTTTTGTACAAACTGTTACATGAGTGTGGGTTTTGGCCCTCAGAAATTACTTTTTCTCTTCAGTCCTGGAGTGTTGTGAGGTTGGGTGTAGGTGGTGGTGCCTAACTTGACTGCTCATTGGAATCCTATGAGACTCTCTAAAAAACATGCAACCCAGACCAGACCTAGAGTTTCTGGTGTACTTGTTATCACCTGTGTTCTGGCACCTGAAGTTGCAGGCTACTCCAGAAAATTCTAATTCAATCCAAGAGCTTGCATCCCTGAGCTCAATATTTTCAGTCCACAAGGGTAATTTGAGTTTTCTTGGCCCTGTTAAAAGTGATGTATGTGGACTTGGGCTGTGAAAGCACCTTTTCAGTGAGGATTGATCAGTGCAACATGTGTTGGCCACATGCAGGGACAACTCACAAAGAAGCAGGTCTCAGAGCCACAAAGTCCAGAGAGAACTCTGCTCAGATCCCTGTCTGAGTTCAGGACCTGCCATCTCACTCTGGTCCATGCTGAACAGGCACTGAAGATCAGGAAATCCTTGATCTTCAGTAAGAAGCCCTCCCTGCCTCGATGACCAAAAATGTCACTGAGGAACCTATCTTGTTTTCACAGAGCTTCAATACCATTAAATGCTGCTCTTCAGTAAGCACTTATAATCCTGCTGTGTTTTCAAAGTTACTTTTTCAGCTTTGTTTTATGAGTAGATTATTAGGAAATTAGGGAATAAATCATTTCTGCTCATTGTTTCACTTGGACTTTTCTTTGGAAGTTGACAGCTTAGGGAAGAGTATGCACTTTTCCTGGTGTTCCCTTCCTGCTTCTGTTATGCCTATTAGGCTTCCAAAAGAGTAATCACATAGTTTAAGGAATAATTATCACCTGGTTTCATGACAGTAGGCATAGGTGTTACTTTTTAAACACCCACCATGCACATTTCAAACATAAGTAATTTTTTTTTTAGCATACAGAAATCCATTCTGAGAAAATATGCACTCCTGGATAAGGGAGTCAGAAAACTCTTTGTGGAGAGGATAGTGAATACACACTGACCTGGACATAGTACTAAGGACTCTAAACAGAGCCATAACACTGGTTGTCCCAAGTGATTGGATTTGATATCCTATCTACAACAGATATCTGATTAGCAAATGAGAGAAAGGATGGCGAAGTAAAAAATTGATTCATGGTTTGACACCAATAGGAAAGGCAGCCATTTTCAATCTGACCTCCTGGAATCCAGTGTAGTGTTACAGTTGATAGGAAGGATCATTAACATAGCACAAAACACCAAAAATACACATTTCCTTATTCAAGCAGGTGGTGGGCCCAGGGAGCCCATAGGTATGCAAGTATGTTGCAATTCAGGTTCAGAAAGTTCTAGTAGCACAAGACGGCTCCATTCTGGTATGAGATGAGTAGCTGTAAGAGGTGGAACAGAGTGAAAAAAATGAATTAAGCCTTGTTAAATTCCTAATTTTGAAGAACCTTTGCTTTTTTCCTCATTCATTGTTTATGGCCTTCATCCTCGGTTCATTCCTCATTCCTGAGGGATTTGGAACCCATGACATCCAGCTGGCTGCTCATTTCTGGATTAGTGCACAGAAACTGAGGCATGCAAATAAGAGGAGTCAGTTTCTTGATACTGAAAGTAGAAGTACCATTATAAACTGGAAAGCAGAATGCAAGAGTTAGTCAAAGTCAGAAGATAAACAACTAAAGAAAGTGGGTAGGATTCTCTCTCTCTCTGTGTGTGTCTCTCTGTCTGTCTCTGTGTCTCTGTCTGTCTCTGTCTCTCTCTCTGTCTCCTCTCCCTCCTCTATAGCTATATCTGTAATACAGTGTTTTGGGTTTGGGAGGGATGGTTGTTGTTGCTTTGTTTCTTTGTATCTACTGAAATGGAGAATATTTGTAAAATGCATGTGCTACACCTAGTAGAAAGACATTTGCTTTCAGGAAATCATACATAAAGATGATCTATAAACAAACAAACAAACTCTTGACTCTGCTTACATTTTGTAGGGTTGGCTCAGGGATTTTATTCTTTTAATTTCACAGTGCACCTTCTTCATCTCTGAAAGACTTCTGAGAGGGCACCACAAATTAACGAATGTGTGACTTGTTTTGATTCATCCCTTGTTGCCCTTGTTGCATTTGTCAGCCCATATTGGTGGGGATGTGAAAAGATCATTATAAGTCAGTGTTAATACCCTTGTAGCCAGATGTCAGTAACAAAATGATTTAGAAAGAATTGCTCTTAGGTTACATTTTTCTGGGGGTTCATTATTAATTGCATCGTTTAAAAGATAGAAAACATTGAATATTAAATTCTAAAGGTAAATAGAGACAAATACACTCCTCATTGGCTGGCAACATAGGGAAAATGTATGTTAACTTTTTCAGACTTATGTTTTAGCCTATCAATTCAATTTAACAAATTTTTCAGAGATCTAGTTACATTAAAATGTTAGTTATAGGAAAAAGGAACATAGTAATACAAGTGTGTCAGATTCATCCACAGACAGTTAAAGCCAAATTCTATGAATGGAAATCTGAAAGAAGTTGAAATCATCTGGCTAACCTGTAAGAACTATATTTCCAAATTTTATATAAGCCTTGATTCAATTTTTTTATATAACAATACTTTGGTTTTTAAAGGATTTCTTTGTACCTTTTTAATGTTCATTTACAGACTGAGAGATTTAAATGCCCACATTTCAGCTAGGACTGATTTTAAAAACCATCCTCCAAGAAACCTTGCATAATTTATTATCTTTTTGTGTGTGTGTGTGTGTTTTAATTTTTTATTATTTTGAAAGTAGCAAAATACAACAGAACAAGATAAAACAAAGCCAATTGAGACAGTATAGTGAAACTGGTAAAGAAATTCACAGCAGGTTACTGGGATAACAGTAATAGGTACCATAGTATATCTCTTTATCTTCACAATAGTTGTTCTTTCAATCAGGTATAGCAAAATCAAAGGAAATACAGAACATTATAGAATTTATCAAAACAGAATATTGAATAGAGCAATACCATTAATCAGAACAAAGCAAAACAATGATAAAAATATTTGCCTTCAAAGAGATGGTAGAAGGAAATCCCCCTTATTTGCTATATTACATATGGTCAACCTCCAAAGAGATACTCAGATCTCTGGCTCCCACTTGCTAATGGGAGTGGGGGGAGATAGGATGTTTGAATCTCAGCCCATGTGCCAGTAGGCTCACAGCTGCTTACTAGGGAGGCAAGCTGATTGCTTGGTTTCCCAGTGCCCTAAGTTCCAACATAGCATGGATCTCAGGAGATGCTGGTTGTTCTTGCCCTGGGGTGGCTGCAGCCTGCCAGGCACAGCCACTTACAGGGCTGCGAGCTGGTTGCTTGGTTACCCTGCACCCTAATTTCCAACATGGTATGGATCTCAGGAGATGCTGGTGGTTCTCTCTCTGGCCGCAGCTTGCCAGGTCACAACCACTTACCAGGGTGGTGAGCTGGTTCTCTTTGTGTGTTTTTGAGACAGGGTCTCCTTGAAGTTCCTGCTTGTGCTCACATTGTAGCCCAGGTGGTCTCAAACTCACAACAGTCCTCCTGCCTCAGTCTCCTGAGTACTGGGATTACAGGCATACACCACAATACCCAGCTATAATTTGTTATCTTAGTAATGACAACAGAAAAGACGCAACTCAGTAGAAAGCCCCAATCTTCCCATCTAGCAAAATAAAAAATATTTTAATTTAAGCACACTTCTTTCAAGAAGCATCTATTCAGATCTTCTTCACATTTTGTATCCCATTCTTTTTTTATGGGGTCTAGTTTTTTTTTTGAATTATATATTGTAGATATTAATCCTCTAACAGAATAGAGGATTTTCAAAGACTTTCTCCCATTTCTCTGTTCATTCTCATATTTATTTCTTTGTTAATCGCAATCTTTTGATTTGGTATAATGCCATTTAAAAAATTTTAGATAATATTTTCTGTGCTTTGGAAATATTCAGGATGTCTTTGCCCATAACTATGGATTAACATGTTTCGTTTGTGTTTCTTCTACCCAGTGTTGTTGCTTTTAGTTTTATAGTCTCATTTTGTTCCATACTGATTGATTTTAGCACAGGATGAGATATATGAATATACTTTCTATTTTTTGCTTGTGACTCTCCAGTTTTCTTAGAACTGCTTGTTAAAGAGGCTGCCCTTTCCCCAGCATATATTTGGTTTCTGAATGAAAAAAAAGATGCCTCTGTGTGTTTTGTTTCTCTTGGTTATGTTAGCTATACATCTTTTCTGATTCTGAATAAAACTATTGCTTTTCTAGATCCTTGAATATTCTCACATTTTAGTATATGTGTGTGGCTCAATGGCACTAAAATGGAATATCCATGGCACTAATGAACAAATATTCTTGTTGTTTAATATATATGTGTTGCTCAATGGCACTAAAATGCTCTGATCCATGAAGGGATAATTTTGTCATTTTAAGGAAATAAATTTTCAGTAATTTGTCACAGTAGCATACCTGACAAAATCAGTATAATGAAATTTATCTATCAGTATAATGTGAGCAAAAGGTCATAGAGGCTTAAAGCAATGTATCACTTCTTATTAAGTTACACATTATTAGTGCATTCCAGGAAGATGGTGGAACAGTAAGCAGCAGAATAAACAGCCTTTCTCTCAGAGAAACAGTCCAGATGCTGGAATATAGCATTGTGGAGAAGACAAGAAGGAAAGAAGTGGGTCCCCTCAACCCACAAAGAATCTAAAGTGAGAATTCAAGCCCACAGAGAGAAAAAAAAGAAAAAACTCAGAAGAATGTAGCTTTCACCCAGAGCCAGACCCACTATGTGAAAAAAGATTTTGAAAACCCGGGATGCATGGTCATGATGAAGGTCATGGCTGGCAAGCCTGAAAGTCTCTGCAAAGAGACATGGTGGTAGAATGGAGCCATGGACTGTAGAACTGCAATGGCTGGCAGTGAGTTTAGAAGACACAGTCTTCATATAGGGGAGGATGATTAGCCAGGAGCCATTTTGGAGTCAGGCAGGATAAGCCCAGAACCCAGAACTGTGACCAGCTTACTTCAGCCACTCCTACCTTGGAGAAAACCAGTGGAAATTGCTTGGCTTGAGTGCCAAACCTGTGCACATTCCAACAGCCATCACCTAGGTATCCCTAAAGCTATCCCCAACCAGCTCTACTCCTTGCATGTATTCTATGTGGTGGGTACTCCCTGTTGTCAACCAGCCTGGAGGGAGGTGACAACCTGTCCTACACCTGCTTGCATTCCACCAGCCACTGATAAGTCAAAGCAGGCTGGGAAAAGAAGCAAACAGCCCTACAGTAGCACACCCAATTGTTAACATCAGAGATCCCTAGCCAGCACAGTCTAGAAAAACAAACCTTGCTTCACAAAAATTGTAGCCAATGCAGAAAGTGCTGGGGACCCCACTATGCACTTGCCCAGAAGAAACCAGGAACATGACAAGAGGAAGGAGCAAAAAGTAGTCTCTGACCTCCAACCCAAATAGTTCTGGTCCAGGAGATGTAAACATAGGGAGTCACACACTTGAAGTTTCTGAAGCAACAGCAACTGAAGCAAAGGAACAAGTTCACAAGGCTATAAATGACATTAGAACAGAAATACTACCTGATGTAGAAGAAGAAATGAGAAACAATAAAAGAATTGCTAAGCACCTATAAAGGAGACACAGATGGAAGAATAGAGGAGCATAGGAAAATGAGGGAAGCCTTGAATGAAAAATATAAAAAAAGACTTAGAACACATGAAGCAGATTCAAAAAGAGTACCAGGAAATTAAAAACTCCACTGAAAGCTGGAAGAACTACATGAAAGAAACTAAAGATAATAAAAAGAGACATCATAGTGACTACCATAAATCACCTAGTGTTGTGTTTTTGTATGTTCTTTTCATTTTGTGTTTCTCTAGGAATTTGTATTGCTGACTTGTTTTGATTTGTTTATCTCTCTAATACAGAAATGCTAGGTATATGTGTAGAGACTTATACAGGTGTAGAACTTCTAAGTAGTTTATGAGAATGGATTATAGTTATTATAAAGATAAAAAAAGGAAAGGAGAGTATTCTAAAGGATATAACTACATGTATGTTTGAGTGTGTGGAATTAATAACCATGTTGCTAAAGTTTTAGTTGGATGGATGAGCAAAACTGACTATAGTCTCACTGTTTGGATGTCCACTTTGTGGACTTTACTTTTGTAACTTGAACAACTGCATCTAAGAGGAAAGTATGTAATTATCAACTAGTGACTTTTTACTGGTTACTATTTTTGCTTTTTTTCTGTTTTATTTTGTTTTTGAGATTTTGTATTGTTTCTACACTCTGTTTCAAAATTTTTTCTCAAATAAAAAAATTTTTGAAAAAAGCAAGAGGAGGAAAAGAAAGTGCTCTAAAATAGATAACTGTATCTATACTTAAGTGTGTAGGATTGATAACCATTTTACTAATTTTTTGTTGGATCAGTGAATAGAACTGTTTGCAGCCTCACTGTTTGAATGTCCACTTTGTATGCTTTAATTTTGTAACTTGAACAACTATATCCAAGACAATAATATGTAATGTATCAAATAGTGATTTCTTACTGCTTATTTTTTTTGAAATTCTGTATTGTTTCTACCCTTTTTTCTGTTTTGCTTTCCCCCTCTTTAAATAAAATTTTTTTAAAAATGCCAAAAAAAATTTTTAAAAAAACTAAAGATAGAATTTCAAACCTTGTAGACAGCTTTTCAGCTTGTGATTGTGAAAAGAAAGTTCTCTTAAAAATAACAATTCAAAGGAAGTAACAATTCAAAGGTACAAGAAGATATGAAGAACTATAATTTAAGAATAATAAATGTGAGTGAAAAAGCAGGGGTAAACACAAATAAAATACAAAGGCTATTTACAGAAATAATTAAAGAAAACTTCCCAAGCATAGGAAAAGAAATGATATTCAAAAAAGTGAGGCATACAGAATCCCAACCAGCTGTAACCAAAGTAGATCTATACCCAGACATATAATAATCAAGATCCCAGAAATTCAACACAAGAACAGAATATTAAAAGTCATCAGAGAAAGGAAACAGATCATTCATAAAGGAAAACTCATCAGAATCATGACAGACCTCTCGACACAAACCACCAAATCAGGAAGAGCTTGGAGTGAAGTACTCCAAGTCCTGAAAGAAAATAACCTCCAACCCAGATTGTTGGACTCTACAAAACTATCTTTTAAAATTAATTGAGAAACAAGACACTTCTATGACAAAGAGGAACTGGGAGAGTCCATCACCACCAAACCAACCCTACAAAAAATGCTGAAGGGCATACTAGAGAAAGAGAAAAAAGACCATGGTTTCAGGAACAGTGACAGATGGGGCTCACTGAGCAGGGTAGACAGTGTAATGAAGGGGAAAAGTAGGCAACCGGCAACAGAAAAGTAGCATGGCAGAGATGAGGCAGTGAATGTAGATCATAATCACTAATATAGATGGCCTCAATTCACCAATAAAAAGAAACACAGGCAGAGTGGGTCAGGATACAGGGTCCATCAATATGCTTTATACAAGAAATACATTTAATTAAAAAAGGGTTTTATAGACTGAAAGTCAAAGATGAGAAAACATTTTTAGAACTACATTGAAGGAGTGGTGATAGTGGACATACTTGACTTGTTCCTGACCTTAGAGTGAAAGCTTTCAGTTTTTGTCCATTTAGTATAATGTTGGCTGTTGTTTGTCATAAATGGTCTTTATGAGATTGAGGTACATACTGTCTATTCTGAGTTTCTGTAAGGTTTTTATCATGAATGGGTGTTACACTTTATCTAAAGCTTTTTCTGCATCTTTTGAGATGATCGTGTGATTTTTAATTTTGGCTCTGTTGTGGTGTATTACATTTATTGATTTGCATATGTTGAACCATCTCTGTATTCCTGGAATAAATCCCACCTGGTCATGATGTATAATCTTCTTGATGATTTGCTGCATTCTATTTGTCAAGAGGGAAAAATGAAAGGAACAAAATAGGAAAAGAAGAAGTTAAATTATCATTATTTGCAGATGCCATGATACTCTACATAGAAGACCCAAAAAGCTCCATTAGAAGACTACTAGAGGTAATAAACAAATTCAGCAGCATAGCTGGATACATATTCAACACTCAAAAGTCAATAGCAGTCCTGTACACAAACAAAAAACTCCCTGAGACAGAAATTATGGAAATATCACCTTTCACAAGAGCATCTAAAAAAATGAAATACTTAGGAATGTAAAAGACCTATATGCTGAAAATTATGGTACTCAAAAAAAGGAGATTGAAGAGGATATTAAAAAATGGAAGGATATTCCTTGCTCTGGGTTAGGAAGAACCAATATTTGAAAACGGCCATACTCCCAAAACTGTTATACAGATTCAATGCAATCCCAATCAAAATACCTACACTGTTTTACCGTGACTGATTGTAATCGAATCTTGTTTGTCGGATCACTGTTTTGTATTGATAGATTGTATTCAAAGCTGTTAAGATTGATAATATCAAGTCTGAGAGTATAGTAATCTGCACTTAAGATGGCAAAGTTCACTAGAACATCAGCTATGGTTTATTAACTGCCTTTGAATTTTCACACTGTCTACAATGTTTTATTTTTACTAATATTGTTCTGTACTGCTATGTGCAATTATACTGTTATATTCAATTATGCCTGATGATATAGACAATTCTATCAGAGATAATAAGAAACAACACAGTAATCATTTTAGATCAACTTGTACTGTGGTTTTATACAACTTTTTGGTTTCAGGTTTTTATAGGAATTTGTTTTGTTTTGTCTTGCTATGTTTTGTTTTTCCCTCTGATACAGAAAGGATAAAAATACATGTAGAGACTCATGCATGCATAGCTGTTTACAGTCTCACTGTTTGAATATCTACTTTGTATGCTTTAATTTTGTAATTTGAAAAAAATTGAATTGTCATATCAAGAAAACAGAACTAGCACAAATAAACAACCTAATGCTTTATCTCCTGCTTCTAGAAAAAGAACAGCAAGCTAAACCCAAAGCTCATAGAAGAGAGGAAATTGTAAAGATTAGAGCAGAAATAAAACCCTTTCTTGATTAAATGTATTTCTTGTATAAAGCATATTGATGGACCCTGTATCCTGACACACTCTGCCTATGTTTCTTTTTATTGGTGAATTGAGGCCATCTATATTAGTGATTATGATCTACATTCACTGGAGTACCATAATTTTCAGCATATAGGTATTTTGCATTCTCTGTTAGATTGATTCCTAAGTATTTCACTTTTTTAGATGCTATTATCGAAGGCTATATTTCCAAAATTTCTATATCAGGGAGTTTTTTATTTGTGTACAGGAATGCTATTTATTTTTGAGTGTTGACTTTTTAAGCAGCCACACTGCTGAATTCATTTATTGCCTCTTATACTCTTTTAATGGACTTCTATACAGTGTCTTCTATATAGAAGTATCATGTCATCTGCAAATAGTGATAGTTTAACTTCTTTCCTATCTTTTTTCCTTTTATTTCTCTCTCTTGTCTGATTTCACTATTTTTAAGATGAAAATGTATAATCTATCAACTAGCAATTTAATGATGTTAATTCTTTTGAATTATGTATTCTACCATTTGTTTCTTTTTTCCTATTTTGTTTTTAAAATTTTCTTTTCTTTCTTTTTTGAAAAAAGGTAACAATATGCAATATAACAACCACTGTTAAATTTCTTTCATTCTGTTTTGAAAGCCTATATTGTTATTGTTTTGAGTTTGTTGTTGTCTCTTTTGCTTTGTGTTTTTCTTTTCTGACTTCTTTTTAAAATAGAACATTAATTAAAAAATGAGAAAAAAATGCTCTATGTGACAAGGAACCAGCAAAAAGTAGGGGGTAGCTTGCCCATTGGTTACAGATTGGTTTGAAAGCCATTACACTTTTATACAATGCAAAACTTAACAGTTATAAAGAAAGATAACCTTGAGACTCTTGTAAGTAAATGGATACAACTTGAGATCATGCTTAGGGGTAAAAAGGTTCAGATTCACAAAGGTGAACAGCGTGTTGCCTCCTTAATATAAAAACTAAAGGAGTTGTTGGTATCCAAAATGTATAATACATCCTGTGAAAGTGAAAGGGGAGGAATTGTCTAAAAAGGGAAGCCAATGGCCATTGTTAATCTATTATCATGATTTGAAACCCATATTCTTTTCATTGTTCTGTTAAATTTGTTTTTTTATTCTGTTTCAGTTTTTCTAATCATATTAGATT
>PVLA01016742.1:0-19661 GCA_004027455.1 Hydrochoerus hydrochaeris
CTGAACTTCACTTCCGTTACCTATGTTTGGGAAGTTTTCCTTAATTATTTCTGTGAATAGACTTTTTATTTCATTTGTATTTGTTGCTGCATCTTCATTCACATATTTTATTCTTAGGTTATAAATCCTCTTGTCATCTTCTAGCCTTTGTATTGTTGCTTCCTGGTTCCTTGTTATTTTTAAGAGATCCTTCCTTTCATGACCATACTTTGCTAATCTATCTTCAGGTTTTGAAAGTTTGTCTTTAGTTTCTGTTAAAAGGTTTTGCCAGCTTTCAATGGAGTTTTTAATTTCCTGATATTCTCTTTGGATCTGTTTCATATATTCTAGGTTTTGTTTATATTCTTCATCAAAAGCTTCTCTCCTTTCTCTGGATTCCTCTATTCTTCCATTTGTGTCTACTTGAGGATTACCCAGGACTTCTTTTATTAATCTTCTTATATCATGCTTCACCTGAGTTAGAATTTCAGATTTAAATTTGATGATGAGGTCACAGATGTATTTCTTTATTTCTGATGAGGCTGACATTACAGGTTTGCTGTTTTCAACCTCCTCTGCATTTACCTCTGTTGGACTCACTTTCGCTGGTTCCACAGTTGGGGACCTTTTTCTCTTTCTCTGTCTTGTCATGTTTCTGGCCCCTTTCAGACAGGTGGGTGGTAGAGGTCTCTGGGTCTTTCGTTTTGCTTACAGTTTTTCTGTGGTGCACTTGCTAGGGAAGTACCACCCCACCAATCCGCAGCAGATCTGCAAGTTGCACACTGAGAGCTGGCTCCTCCCCCTACACCAGTCAACCAGTTTATGCTTCAACAAGTTTGTGTGTTTCCTGGGGATGCCACTGGCCCAGAAAAGCCTCATCCCTGGCTACTGGGTTTCAACCAGGGGTGTGGCCCTGCCCAAGAAGATCCCACCAATCTGCTTTGGACTAGGAGTCATCAGCAGACACTGCCTAGGGTTTTGATTCAAGCTGGCCCTGCCCAACTCCAAAATGTCACCCAACCAGTCCTCCCGGTTTGGGGAATACAGTTCCTGTCACTCACCAAAGTTCGTGCAGCTCGACTGGCTGTTTCCACTCCCTGTCTCAGTGCCTCCTCCAGCCAAGGGTCTGGAGCCCACCAACCCCCACTCTCAGCAGGGCTGCGATCTCAGCTCAGTCGTGAGTCACCTGACTTTAAAACATGCCAGTACAGGGATCAGGGCTTGCCCAGCTCCAGCCCTCTGTGCATGCTTCCTTTTCTTCTTTCTTTTTTCTTTTTTTTTCTTTTTCTTTTTCCTCAGTTTCATCCGGGGTCGTGAGAATTCCTCTCCTTTTGTCTGGCTTTCTCCATGTTGCCAGATTCCAGCATCTGAGTTGTTTTATTTATTTATTTATTTTCCCTCAGAGAGGCTCTCTTATCATGCCACCACTCAGTCAGCCATCTCACAATCCGGAATTTTTTTTTTTAAATGGAGCTCAACTCAAAGTGATCTTTCAGCTTTAATGTGCATAAAAATCATTTGAGGGCTATCTTTAAAATGCATATTCCAATAAATTTTAAAAAATAAAATGCATTTTCCTCCTTTGTTACTGCACTGAGGCTGCAGAACTATTTGTCTTAAAGACTAGAAATTTATTTTTCAGCAGGCATGATGATGCACTCCTGTAATTCTAGCACTCAGGAGGCTGAGGTAGGAGGATCATTGCAAGTTCAAGACCAGCCTGGGCTACAAAGTGAGCCCCAAGGCCAGGCTGAACTTCATAACAAGACGCTGTCTCAAAAAGACAAAAAAAAAATCAAAAGAAAGAAACAAATTTATTTTTCACAGTTCTGAAACCTGCAGTTTCAAGAACAAAGTGGCAGGAGGGTGGTTTCTTTTAGGACCTCCCTTCTTGACTTGCAGGTGACTGTCTTCTCTTTGTGTCTTCATAAGAAGTTTTCCATGCTCTTCTCTCCTAATCTCTTCTTGTAAGTACACCAACTATGTTGCATTAGAACTCTAACCTTCTCCTTTCAAGTTAATTACCTCCTTAAAAGTTATATTTCCAAAAACAACCACATTCTGAGACAATAGGAGTAAAAGCTTCACTATATGAATTTTAGGGGGACAGAATTCAGGCTATAACATCACCCCACTCAGTCCCCAGTATTTTGATTCACTAAATCTGAGGCCAATTTTATAGATTTGAGGGGGAGGGTCCTTTCCACAAGCACCCATATGATTCTAACACTATAAAACATTATTTGGAAGAAATATCACCTTAGGCTCTTTTCCCCTGACCTCCCACATTTAGTTTCTCCACTAGTCTACAAATGTGGGGATTATCAGTCTTCTCTCTTATAGGTTAGCCAGTGCGTAATTTCATTATCCACTTTTCTGACATACATAGGTGCAAATGAAACCAAATTTGATCAAGACAGGTAACTATTATTTGTCTTTAGGTCTATATCTGAGTGGCTGAGGAACAGAAATAAAGTAAGAAAACCTTTGGGAGCCAAAGAAAACATGAGAACCAAGTTGCTAATCCATCTACAGGCCAGACCTTCCTCCTCCCGTTCCCAGAAGTGCTGAGGATTCTTTAAAGAGAATTTATTGGCCAGGTCCTGAGAAAATGAAATCTCTACAAGATCAAGGCCAGCCCCTGCCTCAGAGGCCTCCAGACAATACTGGCCTCTCAAGGGTTCTACATGAATACCCAAGAACACGATGTACTGGATCTCAGCCAGCAGCCACCAGCTACACACACCCACCAGTTCCGGCCTGCCGTGCTTACACATTGTCTGCTTCAAGGCACCCTGACTGCAAGGATTTCAAGAGAACACTTCTCATGGGATTCTACAGAGCCTGTGCTTCCAGCTGGACTGAAGTCAGCTAGAATAGCCTTTTCCTCCAGCTGGAGGTAACTTGAAGGAGGAAGAAAAAAAGCCCAACCCAAAGGCCTATCCCGCCCCCTCCCCTTGAAATTTTTGAACAGAAGCCTGTGACATAATCAGTATCTTAAAGGCCCCATTCAGTTTGTCTATTAACCCAATAGAGGACTGACACATTCTTCTTACTTTCTTGACCTTCAGTTTTATCCCTTCAACCCACAGCTTTCTACTTTGCAATGTTTACTCAAGTGACTGCATTTTCTGTGGAATTTCTAAACTGTAGAGACAGGAGTCATGTCTCAACTCAAATCTGGTCTGTTTTGATCAGATTAAAAGAAAAATGTGTAGAGTGTTTTGACAAGGAAAATGAGACACAAAACTAAAAACAAGCCAAAACCTATTTCTGATTTCTTTGAAGACATAAGCTATAAAGATGAAGCACAGGATAAAATTTAGTTTGTGTATCAAGTTTTCTTAAAAAGGCATTGTTTTCCCAAGTTGATCGATGTTGGGACAAGATAAGGACAGAAAGAGCATCTATCTCATGGACATTTTTAAGGCTACCCTAAAAAATATATCCAAAGACTCTGCTTATGGGATGGCACTGACAGAGAGCTCAGCTGAGGAGGAAATCTATTTAAAAGATATCAATATTTGATAAATCCAAGACAAATGCATGATATAAATATAACTTTCTATAAAAGCAATATGATCATTGACTGTCTTAGTGAGATTTCTGTCAGTGACAAAACATCTCAGAAAAAATTTATAGGAGGAAAAGTGTATTTAGGCTTATAATTCCAAAAGTTTTGGTCTGTAGTGGTTTGGTCCTATTGCTTTTGGGCCCCTTGCAAAGGAAAACATCATGATGAACACAGCTGTTTACCTTATGGTGATCAGGAAATAAAAAGAGAAAGAGAGAGAGAGAGAGAGAGAGAGAGAGAGAGAGAGAACTCAGGCTAAACTTGAACTGCAGTGATCGTCCTGCCTCAGCTCTTGAATTCTGGGATTATAAGTGTGCCTTTAGCACGTGGGCTTTGGAAGAATAATAAAGAACTAAATTATAATGTAGACTAATATCCCAAAGTTACCCTTTATGCCAGAGCATATGTATCCAGTGTGAAAATTTCTCCAATGTCAAGATGGTCTCATCAGACATCTGCAATTATACCCTATCCAGAGAACACATATAAAAAACATTGGATTTTCTCCATGTTCTTCCCCCTTGGAAGGCAGTATGAGGTATGACATCCAGCACAATGGCAGCCATGTAGCTACTATCAAGACACCTGAAATAAGAAGATACCACTTTAATCTTAATGGAGACAAAGGATAGAAACCCCAAATCCCTGATTTGTCAATCACTGATGTAATAAACCAACTCTGAGAACTTCCTGTCTCCAGACTTGTTCATTAAACAAAAGATGTTTTCTTACTTAAGCCTACGGTTTTAAAAGTTATATACCTAAGAACTTGTTAGAAAAGCAGATTCTTGGGCCCTGACCCAGTCTTAACTGAATGAGAGACTCTAAAAGTAAGGCCAAGCAACCTGAATTTTAACAAGCCCTGCAGGCAAATCTGATATAAACTAAAATTTGAAAATCCCTGGTAGAAGCCAGTGTTAGTTGGGTCGAGTTCTTTTCAGATGGAAGCATTTCTGACTAATACAAGCAACTGTGTCAAGTCTCAAAAAATGTGACATTCCTATCATTTATTACACAGAATTTTCCTTCTCACAATATCCACCACTGTGCTTTTACAGGATCACAATATATTCACACAGCATTGCAAACATTCAAGGAAAATGCGAATGGTGCCGACTCACAGGAGGGGGCTGGCTTCTGGTTCTCCCATTATCTTTATTTTTTTTTATTTTATTCCTTAACAAAGTCCTAACTTGCTAATGATGTATGTGTTTGTTACCTACACACATGTACTTACATGCAACTCAGTTCAGCCAGTCATTAACTTCTTCTTTTCTGATTAAAATAATCTATTTTTTATTTTGGATGATTAACAACTTTAATCTCTGTCAAAGGGTTGAAACAAAATTCTCCTGGGCTTCTTATCCTTTGGGGCTGTGGTGCTTAGTCTTTTTCTGCTTTCCCTTCTTATATGTGGATAGCTCATGTTACTTCTTGGCAATGGGGTTCCCTTGTCTTCTGAGCCAATTTAGTCACATTTTTCCTAGTGATATTTATAGTTGGATTTGGTGGCTGGTGCAACCCAAAGTCTTGCTCATCTTGCTTTGAGCAGTACTTTGTAGTTCTTTATGTCTCCTAACTCCCCTGAGGTAGGGTCTTTGGGATCTGTAATCCCTGGGAGTCTTGCATCTGTTACCCTCAGAGGTGTATGCCTCTTTCCCAGAGTCTGGCCTGTGTTTCCATTTCAGATTGTCTCAATCTAACAGACTGATCAGTTTAAAGTCCCCTTTGTGGTGTACAAGGGACTCTTAAGTCTTGTCCATGTAATGAATAATTCAAGGAAACTAAATTTCATCTTTTTCTTTTTCTGATCCCTGGAATTCACTTTGCTAGTCTACTCCTAACTTGGTGAAAGCAATCCTTCAAAATAATCTTACTTTAGAGTTTTTAGAATTCTTTACTTATCACACAGGTAAAGACCCAAGCTAGGGCAATTTTGTTTCCCAGCTGACCTTTTTCATGATCTGAGAGTACTTTTGGTTATCACAAGTTGGAGTCAAGGAGAGGTGGCTAATAGCAGCCAACGAGTAGAAGCCAGGTGAGCTACTAAACATCCTCCAAGACATGCAAAGATTAAAGACTGTCAAGAGTCATCTGTGTTTGGATGAAAGATTCCAGGGGGAAAAGATCAATAAAGCCACTGTCTAAATATATGCTATAAATTGGAAGTTTAAATTCAGTCATGACTTCCACAGCTATTAGTCTAATAATTGACCTTTCCCAAGGGTTACATTGCACTGTGGGCATCAAGTTGGTCACTTGCCTCAGATGAGATTACTGGACAGGATACTCAGCTATGCCATTTACCTCAACTATGCTGTTTCTGGTTTTGCTTTTGCATAAATTTTCACCTCATTGTTGCCATTATCATTTTCCCCCAAGAGTGAACATCAAACATTAGCTCAGAGGAGGCTCTTTGAAGATAAAAGTAAATATATTTAAAACATTATGAATGGTAGAACTCAGGGAAATGTAAACATAGTGAGAAACTTAATACAGACATTTATTGCAAACTGACATGTACTAAAATAAATAATTATCTAAATGTAATTGTTCTACACAAAAGCAAAAATAGAAAAAAATGAATATAGTATTTGATCATTGGATTTTGTTGGACTGACAAACTGTAGTCCCTGAGTCATTTATTATTAAATTTTGTCAAATAAAATATCCTGAAGTAATCAAAGTTTTTCGTATCACTTTAAGAGCAAGTCTAATAACAACTGTATGGTACAGCAACTCCACCTATGCCTTAATTGATACACCACATCTGACCTACTGTAAACTAATTAATTCATTACAGATGATCTGTCTCAAGGTACTTCATTGATAAGATAGAAAGACTTTAAATGACTTAATTTCAAATAGCTAATGATTGTTATAGCCAGGACTAACACTCAAATCTGTGTGTGTGTGTGTGTGTGTGTGTGTGTGTGTAAGAGAGAGAGAGAGAGAGAGAGAGAGTGTCTTCATATGAACTCTCCAGAGACTGCTTTCCACCTCTCTCCTAAATTATAGATCCTGATTCCTCACAGAAAGCTCACTGTGTGCCATTAGTCATTTGAGAACGCCCTGGCACCCTTTCTTAGAATTTACATTTCGCAATTCTGCATCTAACATTCAGCACAATCTTCTTTAAAAAATATCACCACAGAGTTTTTGCAAGTCACCTCCAAGTCATACATAACGATTTGTACATTTATATTTTTCCTACAGGAACTGCTGAGATAGTCACATAGGAAGTGGAAACTAGCCCTAACTATTGAAATAGAGAGTAAGTACCAGCAGTCAGGGATGATAATACATAACCTTCCAAATGCATGTCTTAGAAGCCCGTGTGTCCTGGAACACAGGTCATGGAACCCTTGATGAAAGGACCATTTAGTCACACGCTCCACCAGGGGGCGATCTGGATGTCTAAGTGGCGTGCTGCGCTGGGATGTATGTAGTCATGCTGATCATTGCATTTGCTCAAATCTGTACGTTTTACTGCTTCCTTTCTTCCTAAACTCTCCTGAACTCACACGACTTCACTGGTTCATGAAAATATTTGGTTCTCACTCACAAATCTCAGTGTCACCCTCGACAGGCCTCATCAAAAACCCTTTCTTCGTGTTTTCAAATTTATTTTTTAATTTAAGTAAGAAGAATTTCAGTCATACAGCCTGTAGATTAATTTTTTAAAATTGTCACAGCTGAATAAATAATTCCATTTAATAAAATTTGGGTACTTTGTCCCACAAGGTACTTAACTCTTAGCCTGTTTTTCTACATGTGTAAGTGTAGCACACTCGGTTTCCTAGGTTCCCATTTTATAGATAATTAGAAGCATTTAAAATGGAACCTAGGAGGTAAAAATTGAATGAAGCAGAAACAGTTGGAGCAATAGGCAATTTGACATCAAAGGAGAAGAAAAAACATTAAAACAAAAGCGTAGCTTTATGAAAACCAAAAGCATAGCTCATTGTACCTTTTAGTGTAATGCCAAGTAACCCAATATTCTTTAGGGGCCACAAAGGAATCAGATTTTATACAACACTAAATAATTTATGTGCTTAATAATAACCTGGATAAAGATGCTTCTCATTGCTGCATTCATAAAAGAAAAATACAGTGAATTATCCTTATCATCCAACAATGCAAAAACCACTCAGTAAATTCTAAACAGCCATGCAACTGATATTCCATGATCTTCTAAGTAGAATAGCAAGGAAGATATTTTTTTAACACAATCATAAAAAGTCCTGGGGAAAGAAAAGGTAGTTACACCCTGTACATTTCTGCTCAACAAATCTGAGAAATATATTAGATCTCAGAAAGATAAAGTTAAAGATAGAAAAAATAGATTTGGTGTTCAGTTGTCTAGAAATGTCATATATAATAGTTCTGCTTATTAAGATTCAAGGTAAAGCTAAGAAGTGGCTGCAGCAGTAAATATTTTGGGATCATTTTCTTTTTATTTATTTATTTCCTTAACACCAAGTACATTTATTCAAAGAGAAGAAAGTTATGAAATATCTTCATAGCTTTCCTTGAGAAATTAAAAATAAAAGACAGAATAAAACCAAAAATGAATAGAAGAAAATAATAAAGATCAGAAAACACAATCCCTTATCAAACTGTCCATATAATTTTTCATAAAGATTAACATTTTGATTCTTACATTTCTGTAAAAACAGAAAAGACTCAGAATAATCTAAACAACTTTGATAAAGGAACAAAATTACAGCTCTAACCCTCCCCAATTCCACAACTTATCACAAAATTACACCAATCATGACAAAACAACATTGATATCAAGATAGACAAACCACTAAGGTACCAATATGAAGTCCCAAATTAGATACCCACATAAAAGACATTTAATTTCTGACAAAGATGCAAAGACAATTAAATGGGGAAAGGATTGTACCCTCAATAAATATACTGGAATAACTGGATATCTACATGCAAAAAACCCAAACCTCATAGCACATCAAAAATTTCTTTAAATATCCAAAATTCAACTCAAAATGGCTGACAGTGGGTTAGTTAAAGTAAAGACAAGTGTGACCTGAGTCATTGCTTGGATGCATTCATTCTCTCTGGCACAAAATACATGTTTTTTTCTTATCATACTAATGAAACAATATGATGTGTGATATTTATTTCACTAAAAGTATGTTCTCAAAGTGCATCCATTTACCTATAAAAATGTCCAGTTTATCATTCTTTATGGCCAAATAGTATTACATTATTTAGAAATACCACATCATTTTTATCCATTCTTCAGTCAGGCATTTAGGTTGTTTCCAAGGTCTGGCTATTATAAACTGTGTTGCTATAAACACGGGTGCCCATATATCACTGTGGTATGATGTTTTTAGTTCTTTTGGGAAGATACCCAAGAGAACACCTGGGTTGAGTGGGACCTCCAATCTTAGTTTTTTTTAGGAATCTCCACACTGATTTCCACAGTGGTTTCACCAGTCTACACTCCCACTGACAATGGAGAAGGGTTCTTTTTTCCCCACAGCCCCTCCAGCATTTGCTATTGGTTGATGTCTTAATACTAGCCATTCTTTCTGGGGAGAGGTGCAATCTCAGTGTTGTTTTAATTTGCATCTCTTTAATGAGATGCAAATTAAAACAACATTGAACATTTTTTTCATATATTTATTTGTTTTTTGTACTTCTTCATCTCAGAAGTTGTGTGTTCATGTCAGCTGCCCATTTTTGGAGTGGGTATTTAAATCTGGGAGGACTGATTTTTTAAGTCCTTTATACATTCTCAATAATAATCCTTTATCTGAGGAACAACTGGCAAACATTTTCTCCCACATAGTGGGTTTTCTCTTCACTTTGTTGGTGGTTTCTCTTGCTGTGCAAAAGCTTTTCAGTAGGATGAGATCCCATTTATTGATTCTTTACAATAAGTCCTATGTACTCTGGGTTTTATTCATAGAGTCTTTGCCTACGCCAATGTTGTGAAGTTTTACCTACTCTATCTTCCAGCAGATTTAATGTTTTTGCTTTAATATTAAGATCTTGAGTCCATTTTGATTTTAGCTTTGTATGTGGTGAAAGATATGGATCCAGTTTTAATCTTCAGCATGTGAAAAGCCAGTTCTTTCAACACCATTTATTAAAGAAACTATCTCTCTTCCAGTGAATGTGTTTGGCACCTTTGTCAAAGATAAGGTAGTTTAGTGTGTCTGCAGTTATTTCTGCATCTTTTAATCTATTCCATTTATCTTCATGTCTGTTTTTTTCCAGTACCACACTGTTTTATCACAGCAGCTTTGTAGTATAATCTCAAGTCAAGGATTTTGATGCCCCTATCTTGTCTTTGTTGTCTAGAATCACCTTTGCTATTCTAAGTCTCTTGTGATTCCACATAAATTTTAAAATTGTTTTCTCTAACTCTGTAAGATATGCTGTTGGAATTTTGATTAAAATTGCATTGAATCTGTATAATAGTTTTGGAAGTATGGCCATTTTCACTATATTTGTCCTTCCTACCCAAGAGCACAGGATATCTCCCCATTTGCTAATATCCTTATCAATCTCCTTTCTCAGAGTACTATAGTTTTCAATGTAGAGGTCTTTCATATCCTTAATTAGACTGATTCCAGGTATTTCATTTTTTGGATGTAATTGTAAAAGGTATTGTTGCCCTGATTTCTCTCTCAGTGAGTTTGTTATCTGTGATACAAGAGGGGTATTGATTTTTGAGTGTTGAATTTATAACCATCTACATTACTAAATTTGCTTATTAAATCTATAAGTCTTTTGGTGGAATTTTTGGGGTCTTCTAAGTAGAGTATCATGTCATCTGCAAATAATGATAATTTAACTTCTTCCTTTCCTATCTTTATTCTTTTTATTTCTTTCTCTTATCTAATTGCTCTGGCTAAAGTTTCCAGGACTATGTTGAATAGGAGTGGTGATAATGGACATCCTTGTCTTGTGCCTGATTTTAGAGTGATAGCTTTCAATTTTTGTCCATGTATTATGATGTTGGCTGTTGGTTTGTTATAGATGGTTTTTATCAGATTAAGACCTTCTATTCCAATTTTCAGTAGGGTTTATCATGAATGGGTACTGAATTTGTCAAAACTTCTTTCTGCATCTATTGAGATGATCATAAGATTTTTGTTCTTGGCTCTGTTAATGTGTATTACATTTATGGACTTACATATGTTGAACCATTTCTGCATCCCTGAAATAAATCTCACTTGATCATGATGTACAATCTTCTCGATGATTTGCTGCAATCTATTTGCCAGAATTTCATTGAGGATTTTTGCACCAATATTCATTAGAGAGACTGGCTGCAATTCTCTTTCTTAGCTGGATCCTTCTCTAGTTTTGGAATCAGAGTAATGCTTGCTTCCAGGAATGAATTTGGGAGTATTGTTTCCCTTTCAATTTTATTAAAGAATCTGAGAATTAATGGTGTTAGATTACTAAATGTCTTGTAGAATTCAGTAGTGAATCCATCAGGGCCTGGGCTTTTCTTTGTTGATAGGTTTTTAATTATATCTTTAATTTCACATATTGATATTGGGTTATTTAGGATTTTTATATCTTCTTGATTTAGCTTTGGTAATTCATATGTATCTAGGAATCTGTCCATTTCTTTTGTATTTTTTATTTTATTAGAATACAAGTTTTCAAAGTATAGATGATTTTTTAGATTTCTACAGGGTCTGTTGTGATGTCATCCTTTTCATTCCAATTACATGAATTTGAGTCTTTTTTTTCCTTTTTTGATAAGGTTGGCTAAGGGTTTGTCAATTTTATTTAATCTTTCAAAGAATCAATTCTTCAATTCATTGATTCTTTGTATTGCTTTTTTAGTCTCCAGTGTGTTAATTTCTGCTCTGATCCTTATGATTTCCTCCCTTGTACAAGCTTTTGGTTTAGCCTGCTCTTCTTTTTTTTAGAAGTTTAAGTCTCAACATTAAGTTGCTTATATGTGCTTGCTCTGTTTTCCTGATATGAGCATTTACTGCTATAAATTTCCCCCTTAAAACTGCTTTCATTGTATCCCACAAGTTCTGGTATATTGTATTGTCATTATCATTCAGCTGTAACAACTGTCTAATTTCTTCTTTAATTTCATCTGTGACCTGTTGATTGTTCATTAGAGTGCTATTGAATTTCCATGTGTTGATAAAGTTCTTGTGGTTTCCTTTGGCATGGATTTCCCATTTCATTGCACTGTGGTCTTATAGAATGCATGGGATAATTTCAATTCCTTTACATTTACTTAAGCATTTTCTTTGAGCCAATATATGCTCTATTTTGGAGACTATCCCATATGCAGCTAACAAGAATGTGTATTCTAATGTTATGGGGTGGAACACTCAATAGACATCTACTAAGCCAATTTGTTCATAAGTTTGATTTAGCTCTAATACTTCACTATTGATTTTTTGTCTGGTTGATCTGTGTTTTTGTGACAGCAGGGTATTGAGGTCTCCAAATACAATTGTATTAATGCTTATTTGATTTTTCATGTCCATTAATAATTGTTTTACATAACTGGGTGCACTAATATTTGTTACATGTATATTTACAATTGTTATCTCTTCCTCTTGGATTGTTCCCTTTATGATGATGTAGTGACCTTGTTTATCTCTCTTAATCAATCTTGGCTTGAAATTCACTTTATCTGCAAATAGAATAGCAACCTCTGCTTTTTTCTGGGTTCCTGTTCATGGAATATTATTTTCCATCCTTTAACTTTTGGTCTATGAATTTTTTTATTAAATGTGTTTCTTTTATACAGCATATTGTTGGATCTTGCTTCTTGATCCATTCTGCCAGTCTGTGTCTTTTGACTGGTAAATTGAGACCATTAATCTTAATGGTTAAAACTGATATGTATTGATTTATTCTTGTCATGTTATTTTTCTATTATTGGCTCCCCCACATACACATCTTTTTTTTTTCTTTTTCTCTTCCTTCTAATTGTTTCCCTTTCTGGTAGATTCCTTCTATTGGAGTAGATGGAGTTATAGTACTTATTATCTATTTCCAGAATGTCCTTCAGAACATTTTGTAGTGCTGATTTGGTGGTCATAAATTTCCTCAGATGTTCTTTTTCATGGAAATATCTTATTTCTCCCTCAATTTTGAAAGATAGTATTTTGGGGTACATCAATCTGGGTTGAAAGTGATTTTCCTTTAGAACTTAAGAGTACTTCACTCCAACTCTTCTTGACTTGAGTTTGTGCTGAGAAGTTAGTTGTAATTCTGATGGGCTTTCCTTTACAAGTGATTTGTTTCTTTTCCCTAATAGTTTTTAAGATTCTATTCTTGTATTGAATTTCTGGAATTTTGACTATCATATGTCTGGATGTAGATTTTTTTTGATCATTGCTAATTGGAGTTCTATATGTTGCACATACTTGTGTGTCAAATTCTTTTTCTCTATCAGGAGAGTTTTCTGTCATGATATCTATGAAGATGTTTTTAATTTCATTTGTGGTATCTCTTACTTGTTTGTTAACTACAATTAATCTTATGTTCTTCTTCTTTTTCTCATCTAGCAGCTGCTGGATTGATTTCTCATGTTCCCTTGCTAGTTTTGAGAATTTTTTCTTTTCCTGGTCACTAACTGAAATCCTGAGATCCTATCCTCACATTGGCTTAATCTGTTTTGAATACTGTCAATGGAGTTTTTATTCTCCTGCTTGAATCTGCCTTATGGATTCCATTTGTTTCCTATGTCATGCTTCCATAATTTGCTTAAGCTCATCTATTTTTTTTTGTCTGTGTCTGCTCTAACATTACTAAGCATAGTATGTATTTTGGTAATCTCTGTAATTATTTGAGAGATTGTTTCTGATTTCATTTTTTCCAGAGCCTCATTCAATTGCTTTGTTACCACTCCAGAGAACTCTGGTAAGGGGCTTTTGGATTTTTCCAGCCTCGTTGCCTTGTGCCTTTGGTGAACAGCATGTTCAAGTTTGTGTCTTATTTAAGTGTCTTCTCATATCTTTTCAACAAAATACAAAACATTTATATACAATATATAACACAATAATATATCAATTCTTCCCTCAAGGATTATGATTCAAAATAGATTAAAGAGAAAACAAAAATGGGAAAAAAGAAAGAGATTACAAGTAAATTGGAGGACAAAGATCCCACCAACTTGGGGAAACTGATGCAGAAGACTGAAGGAAAAGGTAGCTGAAAGAGACAAAAGGTAGAGCAGAACAAAACCACACCCACAAGGGGGTTAAGAACCACACTCAAAAAAAAATGGTGAGAGAGAAAGAGAAATAAAAAGCAAACAAAGAACAAGAAAAGAAAAAGAAAAATAAATTATCCATTTCCAGGATTGTCTCTGTATTCACTAGTGGACAGCCTATGGACACAGCATCCCAAATCATGCCACTGTATCCCCTGCAATCTAGGAGTTGCTTTATGTCGGAGTAGCAGACAACCTTAGCAGGCCTGCCCTGAGATCAGACTCACTGGGCCCGTTAAAATCCAAGCATTCTCCAGAGGTCTTCACCCAGCTAGGATCTGATGGAGGAAGCCAGTGGCAGTTCTGGGTCTGGGCTTATCTGGCCCAACTCCAAAATGGCTCCCAATTAATCACTCCCTCCCACAGGAGGACAGAGTCCTCTGCACTCACTGCCAGCCAACACAGTCCTCCACTTCTGCTGCTCCCCTCCACCACCAAATCCCTCCACAGAGGCCTCCAGGTGCCAGCTGCCACTGTCACCAATCACTGTGACTGTGAATCCCCAGGTTCCAACAGCTCCCCTCACGCAGTGAGTCTGGCTCCGGGCACAGGTGCCACCAGCTACCACCTCCTTCTTTGTTGAAGTTTTTCTTTCTACTCTCTTTGTGGGCTTTGAATCAGACTTCAGACTCTTCTTGGGTCCAAGGGACCCACTTCCTTCCTTGTCTTCCTCACGATGCTGCATTCCTCAACTAGATGCTATCTCTCAGAGAAGCTGTTTTCTCTGCAGCTTACTACTCTGCCATCTTCCCAGAAGTCTCACTTTCTTAGTTTTCTTAAATTCATAGTAGAAAAAGAACAAATGTTGTAATCCTAAGTAGAAACTAGGAGATAGTATCAGCAATCACATCAAAGATGAGTTTTCTCCTTAGAAATATTTAAACATTCAAGGCAAAACAAAAAAGGTTAATAAATCTTCTGTCCAACATAAGACTCAGAAATATGCTGCTTCCATATACTATGAAAAAGTTTGGAATTTATAACTGGTATTTAAATCACAGCCATGGTTTATTCATCTAAAGTGGAGTTAGGCTATTTTGTGTCTCTTTCAAACCTTATATGATATGACTCCTTAAGTCTTATACAAGGGCAACCTTACTTAGACACTTTATGGACATTTTAAACATGGATGAACTCTGCTAAACCAACTGCATCTACTCTGCACTAATTTAATATAGTACATTTGTTCCAGTCCAGTTCTAAAATATTCAGTTTCTTACACCACTTACCCACTGTTTATTTTCCCCTTTCAAAAAGCTCATTTCCCAAATTTTTCTTTTGGCCCGCTTTATAGCTGAAGTTTTAGCAAAGAGCAGTAAAATGTCTTTTTGCATTATCTCATCTTGTCCACTGGAGAATTCTCAATATTTAATCCCTACATCAGCATATTTTAGAATTAGAAACGCAAATACACAAACATTTTGATTATACTACATCATGCACATTTATCTCTAGTCTAGGAGGCATATTTAAAATGCAAACTAAATTGTTAGCTGTTCTTCCCTGAAAAAGGAGGCAAGGAATCCTTACTAATTATGAATTATTCAATGTTTTATATCAGGTCAACTCTTTCCTCTATAAAGGACTTTTTTATACCACATGAGCATTCAGTGACCACAAACTGAAAAGTTCTTTGGTTTACAATGAGTAATTACAACTCAGGGAACCTTGTGACAGCTAATTCTCATATTAAGGGAAAGTCAATTTCCAACCACTAAAAGCAAGTTGATGACACAATTCCAGGGTTCTTGTCCCAGCAAAAAAATTTGGGAATACAAGAATGTCATGGGCAGATCGAAGACTCAATGTCTCATAAGGTTTTATGTAATGTTTATGACTTACTAAAGTATTTTTATTAGTTATCTGAAATTCAAATTCTACCGGTTCCTGTGTTGTTATTTGTTAAACCAGGAAACCTTACTCTAGGACAGTACAAGGATTTTCTTTGTGTAGCTAGTGACCCTGGGGTAACTTCAGAGAAAACAAATACCAGTTTAGGTAGTCATATCCTACTGGACTTGGTTAAAATCCTAGAACCTATGGATATACTGTACTCTAATGATGATTTGAACAAGATCCACAAGAAAGGAAAACATGTATTTCCCTATGTATTTTATAATTTCTCCCAGAGTATGATCTCTAAGTACACATTGCTGTGACCCCAAATGATAGAGTAAGGGGAGGGGGAGTGAAGATATCATATTGAAACTGTAGATTTCCCTTCATTCAGTGACTTCCTTGGAAATCCATTCGTAGAATTTCCTTGGGAACTATCAATATCTTCTTTTTTTTAATTTTATTTTAAAGAGAATAAAACAAAGGAGGAGAGAACAAAGCAGATCAGAACAGAACAATGCAAGCAACACAGCACTTCACAACAAGACAGCTGGACAGTAACAGTAGCTACCATAACGTCTCTTTCTTTGAAATAGTTGAGCTTAGCTTCACACACAATATTATTAAACATAGCAAAATAGAATAGAACCATTCAAGAGAATGAAAGTATTACAGGGCATTCTGAACCAAATAACAGAAGATGAACAATGGCTACTATAATATCTCATTTTCCATAAAAAAATTTGTTTATACTATCACACATATTAAAATCCAGTAAGACACAACATGATAGAACCAATGGAAATAGAAAAGAACAAAAACATGGTGGATCTTCAAAGCAAGATGATATTAAACCAGCAATGGCTGCCATGATGTCTTGTTTTCTTCAAAATAGTTGTTCTTATCACACATAATAAAATCAAACAATACAGAATAAAACCATTCCAACTAATAATGAAAACATCATAAGGCTTCAAAAAATGTAATGGAGAATCATGGTTACCATAAAATCTTATGTACTCTTACCATTTCTTACACTAGGGAGACTATATGGTATTTATACATGTCACTACTAAGTGCAGATCTCACTGTAAATTCCCTGGCACCTCCATACCGTCTGCATAATTAGCTGCGGCAGTACTGGGAGACACCCAAAACTATGATACCCTGTATATTGCCTGAGAAAACAGTACGACATTCTAAGACAAAAGCAGTTTACCATGTGACTCTCATTAGAGATTTATTTCAAAGGAGACAGAGGACAATAATTTTAGCCTAAATTGTGAAGAAGCCACATATACCTATGACACCATACAGCAATCTGCTGGTTCCAATATAGTTTTAAGATTTCCTATCCTGCAGCTTTTACTTTTGACCTTCAAATTATCCACAAGCTCAAAAGCAAACCTCCCAATTCTATATGAAATGTCTCTAATACTCTTTGCCTCAAATCAGAAGAATGTAATTTCAAAATATTCTTCCTTAAAACAATATTAAGTCAAAATAAGAGAGAGACAGAGAGAGAGACAGAGAGAGAGAGACAAAGAGAGAGAGAACCACAAACATGAGAAACCTATGAGCTCAGTTCTACCACAAATGTGTTGCAAGATATGAAATGGAACACAGAGTTCGGGTTTTTTATTCTTGTTTTGTTTTACTTTGCTTTTGTTTTCCATTGAATATCTTATTCAGTGACACAGGTCCTCTGCAGACACCCATAGAGCCACCTCTCCACATCATTTAGTATCAACCCCTTCTGTGGTTTGCAACTCTGCCTGCCCCATAAGAAAATTTAGTCTTTGACCCTACAATATATTCAGACACATCCTGTGTGCCAATCTGCTGGTTCCAAATGCAATTTTAAGTTTTCTTATCGCTAAACATTTTGATCTAGATTTGAATTACAAAAGTCATAAAAATAATACAAGCAGTACATCCACACGAATGCCATGGAAATGTCATATTTCCTTGTCATTTCATTTCTATTGCCTGGACACATCTTCTCCAGTGCCCACATGCCTTTGCACACTGTTCGCAGTCTTCCTACAATGACTCCCTCCAACCCTGCTCCCACCCCATTCTCCTGGCCGTGTCCTCTTCATTTTCAAGTTACAGTTTACATGGTGTTCTCCGGTAAAGTACTTCTTGCTGCCACACAGCAGCCTGACATGCCTTCTCCACCGCAGCTCACCCACACACCCATCTATCAGCCCTTTTTTACTAATTGTATGCCCATTCCTCAAGAGTTGACACCTTCTTCTTTTTGTGGGTCCAGTTCTCTTATACCTAGCACATGGCAGATTCTCAGTCTCTGTTGAAGGGATTAATGAATACGTGAAGGGGTGCTATTTAATTGAACCATTGTGCTCCTGAGACTAAAGCCATGGTCACAACATTCATGCAAGCAAATCAATTTAGCTTTCTTCACCCTTGAGCAGTCTTCACCCTGGGCCAGTGAGGCACTTTGAAAACATTCTAGGAGATAAGTCAGATTTCACACAGAACAATTCTGTCATTTCTTCATGACTACTGGAGAAAAGCACAGCTCCTGGGAACTGCTGGTGGCATTATCTCTGAGTTTAAATGACAATGTATTTTCTCAGTGTTGAAACATCTATTACCCTAGACTTACCATGGCTGTTGAAACATTTACACCCAATTGCTGCTGTGTGCTCACCCATTTCCTATTGCATTCTATGGTATGGAAGAAAAACACTACTTTCAAAAAAAAACTTTCTTCTTTCTGGAGGTGGGAAGTTTGCCTCTGTCACCGATGTAAGTCAGTGTGAAATCAAAATGAGACTTGTTAAATTTCTATTCGATGAATTAAACAGTATTGCCACATTATTTTACCTCAGAGAAATGTCTCAAACTTTCTGACAAAAGTTTATTTCTTTTCCAGGAATACTCACTGGTTCTAAGTTTGGTGGCCCGATCCAGGCTTAGGAAAGCCATCCTTGTTTAGGAAAGTTGAATTATATTTGTTGTTGGCTCATTTCTTGGAAATGTGGTCTGTGAACCAGAAAGAGTGGCATGCCCCGGTGCCAAACAAGAAGGCAGAATTTGGGACCCTCAGCCAGATCTGTGTTTCAGTGAGTTCACAGATGATTCAAAACCATGGCAAGTCTTTAACTTTTAACTCTTTAGCCTGCTTGTGACTGTCAGGGCTCAGGGTGGTGCAGGCGAGATTCTCCAGAGAGCTCTCGGATTTGGGGGCACTCTGAGGACTCCCGAATTTTGAGGACTTTCTCAGAGGACATCCAGTAAGACCATCATCCACCACCAAGGGCCGCCCTACCACCGGGAACTTAGTGGAAGTCTGCATCAGGCATAGGCTGCCCTCGAACCTCCACCTTGGGCCTGCCCTGCCACTGGAAACATCAAGGAGGCCCTCCCAAGACTGAAAACTGCCCTGATCTGCTTCAGCTGGGCTCACCCTCCCACCTGGAACATCAGAAAATCTCAGCGGTATTCAGTTAGTGTGAGAAAATTTGGAATTTTGCTCCCAGGTGGTGAACTTTGGACTACACCGGATTGACTAAATCAGTGTGGTGAGTATACCCCTAAAATAGAGGTGTACAGGGGATAAATAGGGCCAGTAGTAAAACCCCCCTTACAACTAACCATATGACTTTGTTGTGTCTGAAAATAGTGTGTGTGATCCCCTCCTACACATAGAAAACACCAGGCAGAGTGAAAATGACAAAACAAAAAAGCAAAATGCAGTCTCAAACATATAGTTCACCAGAAGCAAGTATAGGAGACATTGAAATAGAGGACCCCAAAAGTAACACACTGGGAATCTCTGAAAAGATAGCCAGTGAAATAAAAAAACAACTGCATCAGGCTATAGAGGAAATCAAATTAGAAGTAGTCTCCCATCTAAAGATAGAAATAACAGCTTTAGTAAAGGAGTTGTTGAATGCAGCTAAAGAACTAGAGAAAAAAGTACATGAGCATGGGAAACTGATTGAAACTTTGAATGAACAATATAGAAAACAAGCAGAACTCATGAAACAAACTCAA
>PVLA01016743.1:6777-19767 GCA_004027455.1 Hydrochoerus hydrochaeris
CTGTGGTCTAATCAGAATGGTTAAACACAAATTAACAATGAAGTTTGGTGACACTACACAGAAATTATGTCACTCAAACATTCTTAGAATGTGAATCTACACTGCCTTGCTGGAAGAGAGTCAAGAAGTTTCTCTTGAATCTTTAAATACAATTCAGTACTTACACTTGTGGGCAAGTTTCATAGAGAATATGAAATGCATTTCATACAAAGATTAAAATATTTGGCTACAGAGGACCATATTTAAATACATGCACACAATTGCTTAAGACACTGCTCAAATCTCTTTCCATTGTGGGTGCTTAAGCAATGTGTGGCATATTCATTTCATAAGTAACTACTCAGAACACAGAATAATAACCTTGATGCACACAATACAAACAAACGTCAAAAAAGAACAAAATGAATATAATAAAACCTAACCTAAAAGGATACATATTGCACAAATTCAATTTGTATCAAGTCTGCAAAACATCATTAATATGGTGATAGAAGAAAGAATGTGATTCCTGGAGGTTTGAGATGGGCAGAAAAACTTGGTTATATAGGAGTAGGTGGGGAGTTTTGAGATAAAGCTGTATTTATGCAAGTAGTGTCTGGGTATTTAGTTCAGCTGCATAAAAACCTGCCTTGCAAGTGCTTGGTCATGAGTTCGATTCCTGGTACACATAAAAAAAATTATATTTATTCAAGCTGATTTTGGTTGTAGCTACACGATGACTCCAATGTGTTAAAATTATATAGACATATGTGTGTGTGTAAATGAAGAAGTCTGAATAATCTTTCAAAATCCTGATTTTATTGTATAATCATTAATATTTCTAAATAAAATGCTAACAAAATTATTTTATCTGAGCTATTTGATTATCATGAGTTCATTTAATTCTGATGTAACAGTGCAAGCCTCTGTTTAATAAAGTTTCCATTCCTTTGGTCAGCTTCTTATAAATTTTTACAATTGGGTAATATAATTAAAATATCTTTATTTATCAATAATACACAATGTCATCATAAAGCTTGCACAAAAGAAAATGAATTATTATCAACTTGTACAAAATAACAAATATTCTTATGTTAGTTTAACTCAGTTCTTCATTCTGAAGTTAACCAAGAATCATGGAACAATGCCACAAGTGAGATAGTCTATTGAAAAAATTATTGTGGTCATTTATTTAGGACAGGGAAGAAGGTGTGCCACCTCCTTTTGAAAAATATCTTCTCAGAAAAGTATTTAGAAGGAGTCTAGTTTCTTAAGCCCACTCATCTACAACTGAAATAAGATTTTTTTCTTACTGAGGAATGGGATCAGTCAGTATTAAAATTTTAAAAATCATAGATATAACTCCAAATATATTGATTATGATACCTAATTAACCATACTTAATTATAAAGCTTTAATTCTAGAGCAAATGCCAAATTTTAGGAAAATTTAATTAGAAATTCTAAACTGTAGATAAATATTTTTCAAACATCTTTTAATATTCTTATTAACTCATTTTTATGCCTAATTAGCATTGAGGGAAAATACATTCATATGTGTGTTTAGACTATATAAAAACATTTTGAGTAGCTCATTAGGGATATCTGGTTAGAAAATTTTTCTACTAATTTTGAAAAATAAATTTACAGTATACTTATAGTACCCACTTTAATTTGAAATGAAAAATAATATTTATGACAGAATTCTTTTTAGTACTTGTCAAATTCTTTCTACAGTTTCAAGGACTTAATTTTTTAAGATGTTCAGAAGACTGTAAACCATTTTACTTTGTGAGATTTTGCAATATAAAACCAATTTCAATGGCTCTACATCCAACTTGCAAGATATGATTGTGTAAGTTTTTTTCAAAAGCAATCATAGAAAGTTTGTTAAGTGTTTTTTAACAGCTCTGTATATTCTTAATGGATATTCAAAATTGCTAATGGTAAAATTTAAGGAAGACAACAAGAATACAAATGCACTTGTATAAAATTCCTCTTATGTAGAATCATCAAGAAGTAAAAAACAAAGTTACCACGAAGTTACTGTATTGAAAAAGCATTTACAATTTTTGAATAATGATATAGTCTAAGTTAAATGAAGTTGTAGATATGGATAGTTTAGATATGAGCCTATTAGTTTTAATAACTGATGTAAGTTAGAGTCTAGTATGTGATAATTGTTTTTATTAATACTTTTTAAAATCATCTTTAAATTCCAAGTGTTCATTCATATGTGATATGTGAACTTATTTAGTAAAATGTGTATCTTTCACTATATGCGTAAAGTTATGAAATGTTATAGAATTCTCCGTAGTTATCAACTTGTGTACATCCTCATAATTTGTGAAGTCTATCTGCCTGTTATTTAAAGATTTTGTATAGCAAATTGCAAATAACAATCCCAGACCATTCAGTGCTTAGGACATTGGATGTAGAAGTAATTGTTCTTCGTCATAGTATAACAGAAATATAGAATGATTCTGATAAGTTAGTGAAAATCTACATAATCAGATTCTGATGAACTAAAATGTAATACAGAAGTTTATTTCCAAGAAGTTAGGGCACATTGACCACTTTAACATAAATATAAATGCATAATCACCCTGAGTTCAAATTTGTTAACTTTAAATTTTCTTAGGCTTCACTGTGGAATATGTTTTTATTCTTTTATGTTATTTACATTTTATGTGCATAACAGTTTATCAATTCATTTACTGTGCATTTCATTTACTAAGCATTTAGGAAGTTTCATTGCATTTTATATCAACCCTGTCTTTATTTAATAATTATTAAATATATTAGTAGTCATTTTTCCATAATTATTAAAGAGCTAAATTATATATATATATATTAAATATATAAGTTGAACTTGTTTTTTGCTTCACTGAATGTACATACTTTTTGATCAAATATACGATATGTAATTCCTTTAGTTGTACTTCAATGAATTATCATATAAATTGTGAGAAGTAGTTACATCCAACTATCTAACAAAACTCGCACCATTCATATGTGTTTGTAGTTTATTGAGTAGAAGAAAATATAACAGAAGATTTGGAAATATTTCTGTATAAAATACTGGACACCATATTATAACATATTCCCCAAATAATATAATTTTTTAGTTTTGTGTTTAGTGTGCATGACATAAAATGCCCAACAAAATTAACATTTCCAAATATGCAGATAGAAAGTTGAAATATTTTTATAACTACCTTTGCATATGTGCTTTTTGTTACTTCCTTTTAGCTTTTAAAGTTTTATTAGTGCTCTTCCTTTCTTTTCCTTTGCCTCTTTTCTCTCTTTTTTCCTCTCTCTTCCTGTCCTCCTTTATGTATGTCATCAAGCATCTATACATATTGTCTACATATGTATATATACATACATATATACACAAAATTTTATAAGTATTAACTTGTTATCTTAAATAGTATCTTTCAAGGATATTACAAGTGACCCTTACTAGAATTGTGCATAAAATATCTAAACATTAACTACCAAGAGTAACAGGCTCTGATAACCTCATAGTTTCCTCCCACTCTAATAACACTTCCCTCCCTCTGCCTCCCTTCTCCTACTCCCATAAATATTGTCTCAAATGCCCTCAACACTATCCCTTTACTTCAGTTTTAAAAATAAATCCAATAGGGTTTGAACTTCTGTTTGTTTTTCAATTATTGATAATCCCCTTCTTTCCCTTTCTTCTTACTGATTTAACCACTTTCTCTTTCCTTTATTCCTTTACCACTATTTCATATCACAGTATCCTAGTAAAGGGTTAGTACAGCTTGTAAGCAGCAATGAGAAAAGAATGAAATTATCACAACACATTTTAATGTACATAAATGAAGCATGCTTGCATCAGGTGATGTTGCTACAATTGCAAAGTAATTCTATACTTGCAATACAATGACCTGGTCCAATATCATTGAACAAAGTAGATCAAAGAGGTTTAAAAAAATAAATAAAGCAAAAATATCATAAGAGGAAAGCAGACACTAAGTAACCAGTTGCCCATACTAATGAAGGTCTTTCCCTTCGAGTTGAATCTCCACACACACACACACACACACACACACACACACATACACACACACACAAGGTAAGAAAATGCCACCTCAAAGTTCCTATTCCCTCAAAGCAGATGCAAGGGGCATGGTTGAGTGGAAATCAAAGTCAAATGACTTAATTGTATGAAATGAGAAAGGTAGAAACTAAGAAACTGAGCAGGCTCAAAGATGTTACAAATTTAAGATATTCAAATTAATAAACAAATTTATGAGCAGTGAATTTAGAGGAGATTCAAATGATAAGAATGGAGTTAATCACAACAATAGGAAAGACTGCTTTGGCAAAATTTAAAGTTCATGCAGAGCTGATCAAGTGAAATAAAGTACATAATTCTATTGAAAGAATGGACAGCTGGAGTGAGTAGTGTAAAGAAAGTGTCAGAAATGACATCAGGTCTGATGTCTGTGACAATATTTTCTATTCTTAAAAACATCACGAAAGCAAGAAAGATTGAGTCAACAGGTGCTACAGAATGCAAACAAATATAACTTATCATAGTCTAAATCTTAAAAATAAATCAAAATGACAAATTTGCAAAACCTGCTTTAAAAAAGCAACACTTTACTCATAAAACTTAAACAATTAGAATTATATTAGATTTCTACAAAAATTGTAAATGTCTGGAGAGCTTGTATTGAAGTGATACAGGTACCAAAAGAAAACAACTTTGTGACCAGACTAACACATTCTACAAAACTGTTATTCAAATTGATGTAAAAATCCAGTAATGTCAAAATGTGTGAGATGAAAATATAAAAAAAGGCATTAAATGAAAGCAAAAAATACAGAAATTATTAACAGAAAAAGAATGCAAAAATATGAATAAATCCACCAAATTTTGTAACAACTCTCAATGTAAAGGCCTCAATTTATCAATGAAATACAGATTGGCTTAAAGAACAAAATTTGATGATATTTGGCATATAGGAGATACAGTCGAGCCAAAAAAAAATTGTTACATTAAAAATCAAATGATGGAAAACTATATTCCATGGAAAAGTCCAAGGGAAGAAAAGAATAGCTATATTAAATTTAGACAAAGTGGATTTCAAATCTGTATTGACACACAACAAAGACAATCATTATTTATTAGTTAATAAAATAATTCAACAGGAATTAATAGCAACTATACATGTATTTGTACCAAATAGTGACATAAATAAATTCATAAAACAAACATTGATAGATTAAACGATCAGATAAATATCACCACAATCATGGTGAAGATCTTATCATGCTACCTTTAGAAACAAATGAACTAGAAAAAACCAACATAGAAATATCACAGTTAAAGTACAACTTCAAGTAAATGGACTAAATAGATACCTACGAAGATTTCTGCACTACAAAAACAGAATACACATTCTTCTCAGGAGCACATAGACATTTTTTTGCAAATTCCTTGAGATTAAATAAGAAATCTTCATTATCAATGGATGACAAAAGAAATCTATGCAGAAATTAGTTTCTACAATCAAGTGATAGCATCAATACAATATACTGGAACTTGTGGGACACAACACAAGCAGAAGTAAGAAAAAAGTTTATTTCTGTGAATGCCTGTGTTAGAAAAAGAGTGCACTAAAATCAATAAATTAATGATGAATTTCAAGGTCCTTGAAAAAAATGAAACTAAATCTAAAGCTTGTAATAAAAAATAAATCATAAGGAACAGAACAGAAATTCAAAAGAAAAATCAAAATAAGCAATAAAAATATATAAAATAAAAAGTGATTCTTTGAAAGAAAATAAACATTTACCCAAACTTACCACAAGAAAAAAATGAAAGACCTATAACATTTCAATTGAAATAAAACTGACCAAAACACAAGACAATGCCAAACTCAATATTATTAGTAACTAATTTGAAAACCTTTAGTGCACAAATTGGGAGACTCTGAAAGAACTTAATAAATCCCCAAACACATATTTAATACTAACTTTTAATTAAGAATATATTAAAAACTCTGGAGTCCTATAACAGATAATAAAGTTGAGGTACTCATAAAAAAAATCTATCAGCTAAGAAAAGCCAATACCAAATGTTATGCTGTTGAATGCTACAAGAACTTTTGGAAATATGTAATGCAAATGTCCCTCAGGATCGTTAAAGAAATTAAAGGACAAAGAGTATATGCAACTCATCCCTGGAAGCTAGGACTATCCTGACTCTAAATTCAGAAAAAGATCCAACTAAAACTGAAAACTGTAAGTCAATGTCCACAATGAACACTGATGTGAATGTTCTCAAGATGATATCTGGCAAACAAAATGAAAAAGTAAATCATTAAAAAAGGTCCTACATATGGAAACTTTGTTTTCTAGTGTCATTTATTAAAAAGGTTCTCTTTCTCCAATGAATATGTTTGACTTTTGTCAAACACAAAGTGGCTGAGTGTGTTTGTAGTTGTGTCTGCATTTTCCAGTCTGTTTCACTGATCCTGTGTTTTTGGGTTTTTTTTTATACCAGTACTATGCTGTTTTTATCACAGCACTGAAGCACATTTCAAGACAGGGATCATGATATCATCACTTTGCCTTTGATAATCACAATTGTTTTTGTTATTCTGGGTCTCTTCTGGCCCTCACTGAATTTTGGGAATGGTTTCTCTACTTCTGTGAGCTAAACTAATTGTATTTTGATAGAGATTGTATTAAATCAGTATAACAATTTTGAGAATATCACCATTTTCTATATGTTGATTCTTCCTACCCAAGAGCAAGATAAACCTCTCCATTTTCTAATATCCTCTTCAATATCCTTTTCATTATTTCAATATCCTGTAATTTTCATTGTACATATCCTTCACTTCCTTTTGTTAGATTGATTCCTAAGTATATTATTTTTAAATGTTATTATGAAAAGTGTTGTTTCCCTAATTTTTCCGTCAGTGAGATTGTTGTTTGTGTACAGGAATGCTATTGTTTTTTGTGTTGAATTTGTTTCCAGCTATGTGAACCAATTTGCTTACTAAATCTAGAAGTTTTTGTGGATTTTTTTGGATTTTCTATATATAGTACCACATCATCTGCAAATAATGATAGTTTGAATTCTTCTATCAGATCCTTATCTAGATCCCCAATCTCCCAAACAAATGTATGGAGAAGGTTTAAATAAATGAGATAAGTGATATGATTTTAGGGCTCCAAGAAGATCAGAACCCTTTAGCTGAATTTAAGACTCTAAAGGCTAAGACGAAGACTTCTCTGGACCCAACATTTTTATTAGGTCCAAAACAAAGGGCAGGGAAACTGAAGAAAGTACAGGCAATGAGCAGGACTTGGGAGTCACTTTGAGGATGTCTCTAAGTAATAAATCATGTCAATTTAGGAGAACCATCTTATATGAAGACATGGTAGGAGTGAGACTGTAGGAGTAATTACTGCAGCTGCAGTCTCTATCTACTTTATTTCATGTTTGAGCCAAGTGTCCTCAGCTGTGGCCTTATCTTGCCCTTTGAGGTATCTCTGGCCTCACAGGCCACTACAATCCTCAGCCAGGACCAGTGATTCATAGAGGTTCACTTACTATGAATCAGCTCCTGACACCAGGCAAGGGGCTGAGGCCTTGGACAGACTCACAGATAAACATAGAAAGCCAATTAGTTAATTTTAAATCCTGCTAGAGCCGCTTCATAGTGGTCTCAAACATTCTTCTTTTCCTATATTTATTTCCTTATGTTTTCTAATTCCTCTGACTAATATGTCTAGATATACATTGATATGAGTGTTATAGTTTATACCCTGTCTTCTTTCTGGTTGTAGAGTGAAAACTGTTAGGTTTTTACTATTTAGTATAATATTGGCCAAAGGTTTTTCAACTATAGCTTTTATCAGAATGAGACAAAGAAAATCTATTTCAAAATTCTGCAGGGTTTTTATCATGAATAGATTTTGGACTTTGTCAAATGCCTTTTCTGAATCTATTGAGATGACTGTGGGATTTTTGTTGTTGGCTCTGTTGATATGGTGTACTATATTTATTGATTTGTGTATGCTGAACTTTCTCTAATTAATGTGATGAATATTATTTGATCAAAGTGTATAATCTTCTGATGATTTTCTGCATTCTGTTTCCCAGCATCTTCTGAGGTTTAATGTCTCTATGTCTATTAGGAATATAGGTTTGTAGTTTTTCTTTTCTGTTGGTTCCTTCCCTGGATATGGTATCAGGGTAATACTTGCTTCCAGAAATGACTTTGGGAGTATCACTTCCTTTTAAATTTCATTAAAGAGTTAAGCAGTGAATATGTCAGAACATGGGCTTTTCCTTGTTGGTGAATTTTTAATCACTTTTTCAATTTTTTTATTGATGTTGGCTATTTAATTTTTATAGCTTCTTGGTTCAAGTTTGGTAATTCATGTATATCTAAGAATATATCCATTTATTCTGTGCTTTCCATCTTATTAAAACTTCTCAAAGTATTCACACTTATCTGAATTTCCATGGGATCCATTTTTATTTACTCATTTCATTTCTAATTATATGAATTTGAGCCTTTTCTTTCCTTTTTAAAAATAAGACTGGCTAATAATTTATCAACTAAATTCAAAATGGATCAAACGTAAAAATTAAAGCAGAAACACTACATCTGCTGGAAAAGAGGATATGTAGAACAATTGAAGACATGGGTTGAGGCAAAGACTCTGTGCACAAAACCCTGATTGCAACTGAAATACTACAAAGAATCAACAACTCTGATAACAATTAATTAAAAAGTTTTTCACCCACACACATACACACACACACACACACCAGAGTGAAAAGTTGACACAGTGGGGAAAAATTTTGGCTAGTTTTTCCTCAGATAAAACACTAATATATAGATCATATATGGGAAAAAAAACAGACAATGCAAATTTAATGGCACATTTCAAAAATGGGCAAGAGCTGGGGATATAGCTCAGTGGCTTAAGTGCCTGCAAGTCAAGGTCATGAGTTCAATCCCCAGTACCAAAAAAAAGTTTAAATAGAAGGGAGGAGCTAAAGATGGCTGATCAATGAGCAACAAAATACAAAGCCTCCCAGGAGAAACAACTCATATGCCAGAATAAAACACCCTGGATAGATCCAGACAGAGGGAGATGGATTCTCTTGACAGAGGAAGAAATTAAAATGTAAAAAAGCTCATCAAACACATCGGGACTACAATTGGAACAGCTAAAATTACAGGGCACAGCATTTTCACTGCAACCCAGCAAGTTTGTGCTGGCCTGAATCTGCGCCAGCTTGAATCCACACCTGCTGACAGAGCTGCACAAACTCATTCCCAACACCACTCAAAGGAGCCACAGCAGCACTGAAGTCAGGGGTTGGTGAGCCCAACAGAGAACGGAGCTGGCAAAGAGACCTTCATTAATCCACAGTCAGTGCTGGGAATGAGACCCCCCCATGGGAAGGGTGTGACCAAATGGGCGACACGTTGGAAGTTGGCAGGAGGAGCCTGAACTGGGAGCAACAGTGACTTCAGTTGGTTGCTCCCTCCCCAGAGCAGATTTGTGGATATGCATGGACTGGGTCGTGCCCCGGCCCAGACCCAATGAGCCGTCACAAATTGATTCCCTGCACCTGTCACACACTAACCTGGTGAAGGCCCCTGAAGTTTGGCTGGCCCGGTGGGGAGGGGCAGGCATAAACAGCCCATGCTTACATCTTAATGACAAGAGCAAACAGGAGAGGGTGGAGGTTCCTCACAAGCATGCTTGGGAGGAACTGTGGCTGACAGGGAAGGGGGCTGAGACCTCCACTGTAAACCTGTGTGGAGGAGGCTGGAAACATGACAGGAGAGAGAGGCAAGAAGAGGCCCCCAGCCCAGAACCATGAGAGCACTGATCCAGAAGAGTGAAAAACAAGGGAGACAGGGTGGCAAACACACAACATCAGACATGGCTTCAATGGACATTAAGAGATACCTTTGAGACCTTGCAGACAAGCAGAAAACTGAAATATTAAATAAGTTAAAGCAAGATATGAGTAGAGTAATAAAAGAAATGCTAAGCATCTCTCAGGAAGATACAGATGGAAGAAGGGAGGAACACAAAAAAAGGAGAGAAACATTTGATAAAGAATACAAAGAAAATATAGAATACATGAAGCAGATTCAAAGAGATTACCAGGAAATTAAAAACTCTATTGAAAGCTGGCAAAACTCCTTAAAAGAAACTAAGGATAGACTATCAAAACTTGAAGACAAGTTTGCAATGTATGATCATGAAAGGAAAAATCTCTTAAAAATAACAAGGAAACAGGCAGTAACAATACAAAGGCTAGAAGATGACAAGAAAATCTACAATATAAGAATAAGAAATATGAATGAAGAAGCAGAAATAAAAACAGGCAAATTACAAAGGCTATTCACAGAAATAATTAAGGAAAACTTCCCAAGCATGAGAAAAGAAAATGATGTTCGGTTATGTGAGGCATACAGAATTACAGCCACCTACAACCAAAACAGAGCTACACCCAAACATATAATAATCAAGATACCAGAAATTCAATATAAAAGCAGAATATTAAAAGCCATCAGAGAAAAGAAACAGATTACCTACAAAGGTAAGCCCATCAGGATCATGGCTGACTTCTCGACACAGACCATCAGATCAAGAAGAGCTTGGAGAGATGTATTCCAAGCCCTGAAAGAAAATAACCTCCAGCCCAGAATTATGTACTCTGCAAAGCTGTCACTAGAAATTAATGGAGAAACAAGATGCTTCCATGACAAAGAGGAACTGGGTGAGTTTGTGACCACCAATCCAACACTACAGAGAATACTGAAGGACATTCTAGAGAGAAAAAAAATACCAGGATTTTAAGAACAGTAGCAGAAAGCCTTCAATGAATGGATCAAGCAGTAGAATGAAGGAGAAAAGTAGACAAACAAAGGCAGAAAAATAGCATAGCAGTAATGAGGCAGAGAAGCATGGCTAGAATCTCTAATATAGATGGCCTTGATACACTGTGTTCTTAGTAATGCACCAGAATTTGGAACCCACATTACTCACACCACTCTGCTTAGATGTATCATATTCTGTTCCAGTCATTCTACCTGTACTAGATTTGCTTGCACAGATAGTTATCCCAAAATATAACAGGATATAGTATGGTAATCATCCTTAATTTTCTATTAACTTAATCTAAAGCTCTCTATAACCTACACTGTTTTACCATGACTGATCATAATCAAATCTGGTTTGTTAGGTTGCTGTTTTGTATTGATAGATTTTATTCAAAGCTGTTACAATTGATAGTATCAAGTCTGAGAGTATAGGCAACTGCACTTAAGATGACAAGATTCACTAGAATATCCATTATAGTTTGATTATTACCTGCCTTAGAAGTTTTATACTGTCTACAATGTTTTATTTTTACTGATATTATTATGTACTGCTATATTCAATTATACTGCTATATTCAAATATGCCTGATAATATAGACAATTTTATTGAAGATAATAATAAACAACCCAGTAACCATTGTAAGAAAATGGGTTTTAGGTGAGTAAAACCTCAGATGAAGAAGTACATAATTAAAAATTATCTGTCAAAGTGTTCAATATCATCAGTCATTTGAGAAATGTAAATTAAAACAATGCTGCAATTGTATCTCACTCCAAAAAGAATGGCTCTAATTAACAAGTCAACCAATAACAAAGGCTGGTGAAGCTGTGGGGGAAATAGAACACTTCACTGTATGTTGGAGTGTAGACTGGTGCAACCACTGTGGAAATCCATGTAGAGACTCTTAAACTAAAACTAGAGGTCCCATTTGACCAAGCTATTTCCTTTCTTGGTATCTTCCCCAAACAAGTAAAAACACCATAATACAGCAATACATGTGTACCCACACATATAACAACACACTTTGGAACAGTTAATTCTTGGAAACAAACCAAATTCGCATTAACTGATGAATGGATAAAAAAGATCTGTTTTTTTAATACAGTAGATTACTACTCAGCTCTAAAAAGGAGAAACTTGAGACATTTATAGCTTAATTGACATAACTTGAGACCATACTTTTAAGTGAAATGAGTTGGAAAATCATATTTAAACATCACAGTAACTCTCTGGTGTGAGAAGCTGAAAACACAAATGAGGACAAAAATGCATGATAGACATTATGAAATATGAAGAATTTTTTAAAAGGGAAGGGGAAGTAGAGAAGGGGAAGGTAAAGGGAAAGGATAATGAAAATGAAAAAATGACAAAAGAAGGATGAAATAGAAACAAAGCTTTGTAAATAAGGAGAAAAGTTAGAGTTGAAAGTAAGAGAGGAAAGGCAATAAAGAATAATTAAGATATATCATGTACAGGTACAAATGTATAATGACTCATGTTATCATCATGTATACCTAAACTGTACCAATAAACCTAAATAAAAAGATCATGCATTATGACCAATAAGCTTTACCTCAGGAATGCATGGATGGTTCAACACAAGCAGATTACTAAGTGTAATTCATCACATAAATGGTAGTAAGCACCAAAAACACAGGATCATTTACATAGATTCCAAAAAAACAAACAAAAAACTTTTGACAAAATCCTACACTTATTCACTATAAAACCCCTGCAAAAATATGTATATGAAGTTATAATCTGAATCTGAAAAAAAGATATTGATGAAAAACTTAGTGGAAACATCATATTAATGGCAAAACCTGAAAGCTTTTCCTCAAAATCAGGAATAATTCAAGAATGTTCGCTATCACTATTCTTGTTCAATCTAGCATTTGAAATATTGACAAAAAAACTAAAAAGAAAAAGATATACTGGGCAAAAAACCTTCTCATAAGTGAAATAAAAATAACATGTAGGAAAGCAAGTCAAATGTACATCATTGACAAGTTTTTTACATAGAAGATCCAAAAAAAAAATCACTGAACAGCTTCTAAACCTAAAATCCAAATTTAGTGATATATCAGAATACAAAATTTAC
>PVLA01016744.1:0-19659 GCA_004027455.1 Hydrochoerus hydrochaeris
GGCGTGGGGGAGGGGAGGGGGGAGGGGTGTGAGGACAGTGCGGAGGTGGCGGAGGGAAAGGCGGGAGGGGTGTGTAAGGACACAGCAGAGGCCCCGGGTCCCTCCGGATCCCCGTGAGCACTGTGGCCCTCACCCACCGCAAACGCAGCCAGTAGATGCTTTAAAGTGAAGCGTGGCGCCGCCTTGTGGCCTGGAGCTGCTGCACCGGGCCGTGAGGGCGGCGCCTCCGGAGCGGGGAGAGGGCGGCGCGGTCGGTCCCCGAAGGCAGGGAGGCTGCGGCGACGCCCCCCTGCCCCGGCCACCCCCGCGGGGTCTTTTTAAGTTGTTTCCCAGACGGGAAGAAGCGGCCTCTGCCGAGGGGCTCTGCTCTCCGCATCCGGGCCGCCGCCTTCTCCGCGCTGTGCTGCCTGGGAAGAGGCGCCGCGTTCCGGGGACTGAGCGCAGCACTAAGCGCCTCTTGGAAAATAAAGTTATATTTAAACGGCGCGGGCGATGGTGTCCGGCAGATGGATTTTGGTGAGGGGCAAGTGGGGGAGGGGTCCAAAGGGCGGCGCCTTGCCAGTTGTGTAAAGACACAGTCGTGGATGGCTAAAACCGTGACACTCATCTGTGAGGTCCACGCCTAAAGCCACTGCAAGGGGCACAAAGATATTTATTTATTGTCTTTTTTTTTTTGGCGCTGGGGATCGAACTCAGGACATCACCCTTGCCAGAGAGGCGCTTATGCCACTGAGCTAAGTCCCCAGGCATCTCTTCCAAACAAGGCGCTGCATAGCTGCTTCCCCATGGAATCAGTGTCACCTACCAGACTCTGCTTGCCGTCTTGGGGGTCGCTCGTAGTTTTATCTCACGTTGTACCACCTCATGATTTTCTATAAAACTTCCTCTGAAAAGTAGGGGCTGCCAAAAGAATTGGGGTCCACAGCAAGCCCCTCAGGCCTCCCAGGTCTGCCCCGGGAGCCCTCCGCCCCTCAAAAATCTTTCCTGCTCTTAATCGCCGACGTTCCTCCAAATTTGTTCGTTGATTTTGGGAAACACAAGCTTGGCACATGGGGCATCTAGCAGGTGGGGAGTTGTAATATTTAATATTTCCCGTGTATCTTGGAGAGGCCTTGGTTTAAATTAAGAACATGTCAACCCAGCGTTCTCTCCTTTCTTACGGGATTAAACCCTCTGAGGAAACACGAGCCACCTGAAAAGGGCAGAAAGAGACTTTGCAATTGCAAAGTACTTTATAGGAGAAAAACGTCCATGGGGTCACAGTGCCGAGTTCCCTGAACCCCAGGAGTAACTCTGGGTGCACGAAAAGGTGTCCAAACTGGTGCTCAGGGCCGAGGCCTTCGGGGCTCTCTCTGTCCCCTCTCTTGGAGACCCAGCTGTCCCTGCCTCACAGGAAGTGCCACCTAGACTTGCGCTCGGCCTGTGCGTCTTGACTGAATTCTTTATCAAGGGAACAAATGACTCGGGAAGTGAGGGGCCGGTTCCTCCTCGTTGTGTCAGGACCCGGCTTCCCGGGGAAAGTGGGGGTTGATGTGGTCAGGGAAGGACAGAGAAGAGCTAAGCGCTGCCCTGTGAGCTCCTGCATCCTGGATTCTAGGCAGCTGTGGGGGCCCCGGGCTTTGCCTCTCCTTATGTAGGGTCCCTGACTCCTCCGGGCGAAGAAACAGGTGGCCTCCAGCATGACAAGATCCCTGATGACGGCCACCACCACCGTGTTCACTGGGCCCAGGCGTCAGGCCTCGGGGCTGCCCTTCCGCTGCTGCAGATGTCCTGGCCTGCGCGTCGTCCTGGCGACCCCAGCACCCAGCACGCCTTGGTGCACTCCTTGAGACACGGGTCCCATCTGCCTACAGCCAAGACACCTGGTCTGGTTTGTCCGGGACAAAGAAAAATAAATAAACCAAAGGTATGAGGAGTCTGGTTTATCCTAGACAAGAAAAATAAATAAACCAAAGGTAAATAAACACCCGGAGGCAGGCAGAGAGGCTGGCCCAGCTTACAGGCCAGGCCTTATCGCCGGCTGGTGCTGCAGGGGACACAGCCTGGCGGAGTCTGCAGTTTCTCAAACCTCGGCTTCTCAGCCCGGAGATGTCAGAGAGCAGGGTATCACCGGGAGGGCTCGGTGCTCGGCCTCCTCCCCTGGGCAGGGCGAGGAAGGGCTGCCTGTCTCTGCTTCCGCAGAGCTGGCGAAAATCGAAAGAGCCACTTCCCAGGCACAAAAACCTGAATCCTGCGTAAACAATTTCTCACCCAGGATTGCACGGCTTAAGCCTGCTACAAGCTTTCTGTTGCACGTACTAGTCAATTAAGGTTTTGTGGGTTGTGTTGTTGTTTTTCTGTTTCTGTTTTGTGGTGCTGGGGATGGAACCCAGGGCCTTTGCGATAGGCTACATCCCCACTCTTTCTTGTTTTCATTTTGAGCCAAACTCTTGCTAAGTCACTAAGGTGTGCAGGCTGGGCTCGAACTAGGAACTCTCCTGCCTCCTATAATTCTCCTAGGCAACTCTGTGAGAACTCAGGGTTCTCCGAGCTGCTCTTCCAGCCCCACGAGGTGGGCCCAGCTATCTTAAGTAAACTTGGTCTGAAAAGGCAAAATTCACCAGAGGGATTTTCCAAATGTGGTGGGTCGCAGTTTGGTAGAGCTGCTTCCAAGCCCCGATAAAAGCCCGAGCGCAAATGAAGCGCAAATGAAGCGTGGCCAACATTCCCCAGGGCTTTTCTGGCATGACAAGAGCTACAGAATGAATGGCAGTTTCTCCAGGGAGCAGCTAAGACGGGCTTTCAAGTTTCTCCATTGCTTTGCTATGTCAGGGTTGCCTGGACCTTTGAAGTTTCCCTCCCCACGGGGTGGAACCAGGCAGGGTGATTTAGGGCGCCTGGCAGCAGGGAGGGCGGTGGGGGGGGCTCCAAACAAACAAACAAAGCGAGCGGCCTGCTGGGAGCTGAGTGCCCTGTGCACTGGCAGATCCAAGGCAGGGGCGCGGAATCCTAAGCCAGGAGGACCTGATGGCCGGAGCCCTAGGAGGAGACAATTCCTTGCAGAATGATGGAAGCAGTTGTTTTGGTTAAAGCTGCTCTGAAGGAATAGAGTTGTTTTGTTTTGTTTTGGGAGTTCTGGAAAGAGAGGGGAAGGAACGCTGTGTGTGCCCCCAAATTCAGCTTGTTCTCCCAGCACTCATGGGTTCTTAATCAGAAACTTCGCGGCCTCCCTCCTGCTTTCCTCACTGTGGCCGGGGCAGTGCATAGAAGGGAGGACAGGACACTGGGGTGCGCTGTCGCCGCCCCATCGGAATGATCAAGTGAGATCCCCCTGTGCACGGCCCCGGGAGGGAGGTGAGGTGCTCTAGATGTTGCTCTTCTGTGTTTGCTCAGCCACGAGCCTGGGGGACACGGCATCGTCCCCTTTGGTGCCTTGGGTCTCACAGGACTTTCCAAGTGGGCATCCAGAAGATGCCACACTCACCACACGGGCATCACGTCCACACTCACACCCAGACACGCGAGGGTGCAAAGATAGCCACTCACATCCCACGCACGAGGTGTCATCAAAAATACCGCAAGTGTCAGCAATGTTACTAAAATGACACAGCTTTAGAAACGTGTGACAATGCAAGAGACATCGCCACGAATCCCCCTCAAAACACTCTCACTCTGTTTTTCTTTTTCTTTTTTTCTTTTTTTTTGTGTGTGTCTTTGAGACAGGGTCTCTATGCAGTTCAGGCCGGTCTCGAACTCTCAGTAATCCTCCTGCCTCAGCCTCCAGAGTGCTGGAATTACAGGCGTGCACCATCACACCCTGCTACTCCTTCTCCCTGGGGCACATGTATCCCATCATCCTCGCCACTTTCTGCAGCAGGTCTGGAGTCCTCTTTCCTAACCATCTAAAGCTGCACTGTCCTGCCTGCCTCGAGGTCCTGAACTGATTCAAACTGTTTCTCTTTCGTGGTCAGTTAGACTTTGGGGAGGAGCTGTAAGTCCCACCATGCCATGCCCAGTCCCAAAGCGGGAGGGGGCACCGCTGTGTGGTCACGAGCTGCCTTGCTGCTGGCTTTCAGCACCATTCACCATAGTTTTCATCACATCTTATAGACGCACACACACACCTACACCCCAGCACACTGCCCGTCCCCCACCTTGAGCTTTCTCTGCTCAGTACATCCCTCCGTCTTGTGACTGACAAGGCTGCTCGGGAAAGGCAATTTCCGCCAATGTGCAGGAGACACCAAAACTCGGATGTGGCAAGAAGCAACATTGCTCATGCAGACCGTCTGATGTCTGCGTCCTTTGGTAAAATGTCCCTGCTGCAGTCCCCTCTCACAATGACAATCACAGCGAGAAACTCTGCCCGCTCCTACCTTTTCTTGTTTCCCCTTTTAAATCTTTCTTTCTTTCTTTCTTTCTTTCTTTCTTTCTTTCTTTCTTTCTTTCTTTCTTTCTTTCTTTTTGGAGACAGTGTCTTACTACTCAGTTCAGGCTGGCTTTGATCTTGTTATACAGCCCAGGTTGGCTTGCACTCATGGCGATCCTCCTGCCTCAGCCTCCTGAGTTCTGGGCTGACAGGTGCACTCTACCACACCCAGCTTGAGTCCACTCTTAACCCTGTCTACCTGATGCATGTTTGCAAGGGGGCCCAGAGGCTGGGCTGCTGAGGGAAGCTTAGCATCTCTGCCTTCGTGAAAACCCAGGTCAGTCCCTGCCCTGTGGTCAGTGGGCATGGTAACCACACGAGGAGCAGCTATGGTACACGCCTCCATCGCCCTGGGTTTATCTAGCCTGTCTCACCCCACTTCAAGACTGCACCCCACTGAGGTAAGAAGACAACCAGGGTGGGCTTCAGGATTTGAAGGGACTGAGGTGTAGCTTTCACAGCACCTCTCTCGGACCCCTCTCTACGTGTGAAGTGAGACGTCTCCACTCCTGGTACTGCAGACGTGGCTGTGTGAGTCCAGGAGAAGCGGGGCGGTGGGCCACCCCCTGGCCAGGTCCCTCCCTCAAGAGCAAGTGCACTGTGAGGGAGACTGAGGCTGCCTCAGAGCCAGCGAGGGCTGCGTCTCATGATGGGAACCAAACTGCCCCCCAGGAACCACAGCCGTCCCCATGTTACAGACAGCGAGGTTAGGTAGAAATGTGCGGGGCAGGTGGGCAGGAGAGGACAAGCGCCCAGCACCACCATGGCTGAGCCGCATCCACTGAAGGCCAGGCCCCAGGATAAAGCCAGAAGGACCGGGTCTGCCCGCCTCCCGGGGGACAAGAGATACTCACAATCGACAGCACCTGGTCCAGTGGCTTAGCTGGCATCTGCCACCCGGCTGGGTGACCAGGACCTCCTGACCCATCTCTTCCTAAAAAAAGGGTCCTGCTCTTCCCAGGCACGCTTCCTGTGTGACCTGCTGCCCCTGTAGGTCTGAAAAACACCTGAGTGGCCTCCTTACGATCTTCCCGATCCATCACCCACCTCGTCCCCAACTTGCAATCGAGAGACTTTGCTCTCCAGAACTTCCTCTGGAAAGCGGGGTTGCTGGGGACCCGCTCAGCCCCTCCTGTCTCTCAGGAGCTCCCTTCCTCAATGAGGATGTTTCCCACTCGGAACCTGTGCTGCTCCTTAGAATTCGCCCTTGGGTTTCCGGGAGCACAAGCTCCAGGTGTGGGACACCTAGCGGGCTGGCAGGTTGTAACACTTCCTTGTGTCCTGTGGGGCTCCTGGGTCACCAAGGCCTCCCAGAGTCTGCCAGAGCATGGCCTGGCCTCCCACGGCCAGCTGTGCAGACCTCACCTTCCTCCGCTTCGTCTCTCAGAACCCCAGGCTTCTGTGGGCCCCAAGAAAATGGACCTTGCCCTCCTTGTCTGCGTCCCAGCGTGGCCCTGATTTTTCCTGCCCTCGCCGTGGACTCTTCTCCTCTCTTGGTCTTGCAGGACCTGGAGCCCAGCCTGGGCTGCTTCTCTCCACCCCCTCAGCCCTGACTTGTGCTCCAAAACCCTGGTGACATCCTGGGGCACCCAGACATGGGAGTGTATGGACCCCTGGCTTCACAGGAGACCCCAGAAGGTGCCATGACCTCTGCTCCTGCCGGGTCCTTCAGAGGCGGAAGTCACAGGAGCCACGGCAGCATTTGAGCTGGAAGGCCATCACCGTCACTGTCACGGTGCTCCTCGGGATGAGGAGAAAATCACTTCCGGAGACCCAGGCCAGAGCGCAAATGCGGAGGACCTGCGCGAGCACCAGAAACGCCATTGTTCACTTGGGGACAGGAAGGACACTGCGGGGGCCGGGGGGGTGGGTACAGCTCAGCAGCACAGCGCCTGCCTGGCAAGCATGAGGTCCTGGGTTCAATTCCCACCCAGTACCAAAAAAAAAAAAAGAAAAAGAAAAGGAAGAAGGATGCTGCGGCTCTGGGCCGCACCTGAGCAGACACCGGGACGGTCCCCTGCGAGCACCCGCATCACCCCCTTGTCCTCTCATGGTGACCCTGGAAGGCTGCAGCCGTGAAGATACCCGCTGGGCACGTGTGCCACCCGGGGATTAGGAGAATCCTAATTACACAGGCCTGGTTTTAATTCCGACTCGGAAGTTTATCAGTCTGTGACCTTAACATACTCTCAGCCTCGATCTTCTCCTTAGCTCACATCTCCTCTGGTTGTTGTAGGGACCGACTAGGATAAATCACGTAAGCAGTTTCACATAGTGCCTGGCGCATAGTAAGTGTTTAACAAATGTAAACTTTGTTTTGGGCCTGTTTTTTGAGACAGGGTCTCACTATGTAGCCCAGGCTGGCCTTGAGTTTGAGGAGATCCTCTTGCCTCAGCCTCCTGAGTACTGGGAATACAGGTGTGTGCCACCACGCCTTAGTGGGGCTTAGTGTTTTGATTGCCTTTGGGGTCAGGCACAGTGTGAAGAGTGGGAAAAGATGTCCCCCACCATTATCCTTTAGTGTGAGCAGCTTGGGAGACCTCTCTGGGTTTGGTTTCTGAGTTTGGGGTCATGCTTCCTAGCTGAAGGACTTTTCTTGGGGGCAGGAGGACGGGTGGGGTTGGAGCATTGACAGAATGGCTTGCAGAGGAGCAGAGGAATGAAATGCTGGTCTCCTGCCTAAGTGTCCCAACTGGACACTGAGTCAGGGTCGCGGGATGGACAAGACGGTTTGCACCCTGCAAACCCACCGTCTCCCACTGCTCACCCATGTGATCCCCTGGGAGCTGGTTCCCAGCGCTGACTCCAGGCTCAGCCCCAGAGCTGTGCACAGGGAGCTCTGCAGCCTGTGCTGGACTTGGGGGTCTTGGGTGCCTGGCACGGAGGATCCCAGCCCGGCTCACCTGGCCAGGTAGGGGCATTCAGGTTCCTGGCTGCAGGAAAAGGTCAGCAAAAGCCCTGGGCCGCTCACCCCTGTAGCTTTCTGGGACATTTGCGTCCCGCTGAAAAGGGGAGGGAAGAACAGGGGACAGAGGGGCCAAGCACTCTCCTCCTTACTGGGCAAACCACCTGCGGGTACTTTGGTCACTCAGCAAGCTGAAGCCAGGCAGTCTGTGTCGGCTGGGAAGGAAGATGATGAAATGGTTTATGCAGAGAAAGACTCAGGACAGCCATGCAGGAATCACCCTTGGGAGCCCCCGAGCCGTGGGTGAGCCCCACCCGGATCCTGCGCCGGGCCTGGAGTCCGAGTCAGGGCAGGGTCAGCATGGTGTCCACACCCAATGAGGGTTCAGCTCTCAAGAGTACTGGAAAGGCCTATGGTTGTCAAAAGTGACAAGGGCATGCATTGGCTGAACTCTCACTGGGCAAGACACATCTACATGGGTACTGGGGCTCTGATTTGCACGTGGAATGCACCACATTCAGCCACGGTCAGAAATACCTTCAGGTGTTTGGCATGATGCTTTGGTATAATTTTCAATTCACTGCGATAGCGTGGAACAGTGAGGCCCCTCTGTGAGTTAGAGACGGTGTTCTTGACGTGTTCTGCAGGCCCGATGTTACCGTCAGGTGGAAAGAGGGATCCTGTGTTACGGAGGTGGCCGAAATCGGGATTCAGCTAAATCAATCAAATTTATTAGAGAACTCTGCACATTGCAGACCTGTGCATTTGACCATCTGACCTGCTGAGCAGGGTCCCCTTGGCGAGCAGTGTCTCCTGGGTGGACTGCAGGTCCCCTGGCTGTCCCGGCCAGCTGTCCTTATTGAGGGAAAGCCGGTAAACCACACAGGCCACCACTGGTGCAGTGGGTGATGGTGGCTGTCTCCACCCTGCGAGCAGTGACTGCACATAAGAAAACACTAAGAGTAAAAAATAAAAATCCGTCTGCACCATTCCCCGAGTAATTGTCTCTCTAGAGGACCTAAGAGGAAGGGACACAGTGGCCGAATATCCTCGAGGACCAACATAAAAGCCAGCCTGACTCGTGTTTGTAGTCTTCAGATTAAAAAAAAAAAATTGTACTGCCACAGGGAAGATCTTTTTTTATTGAAAAAGCCTCTTTCAATAAATGGCAAATCTCACTGAAGGAGAAAACGAATTCCACGACTTCCCAAGTTCACTGCATGGTGTCTCAAGAGCTCAGACACAGCTGTAGCAGCGGACCGTTATCTCTTATTATTATGTTTGCAAAGTTTTTATTTTATTTTATTTTATTTTACTTTTTGGTACCCTGGATCGAACTCACAACCTTGCTCTTGCAAGGTGGATGCTTTGCCTGCTGAGCTAAACCCCAGGCCCCTGAAAACTTTGGTCTTGAGGAAGCATTTCTTAGCTCTCTGGTGGTGCTGACACTTTACAAATGTATGTTTAGAGTGTGTTCGTGCCTCTCATTTTGTTGTATTTATCCTCTGAGAGATGGTGTGCAGAAAGTGGCTGGGACGGGCAGGATGCATGCAGACCCCAGGGGGCCTTCGCTGCTGCATCTTTGCTATTGCTCCTTTTTTCTTTCCCCTCCTCCTTCCCCTTCCCCTCCTTCTCCCCTCCCCCTCCCTTCCCCTTCCCCTCCTGCTCCTCCTCTTCCTCCTTCTTCTCTTCTTTTTCTCTTCCTCCTCCTCCTCTTTCTCCTTCTCTTCAGTTTTTTTTGACACAGAGCCTTGCTATGTATTTTCAGCTGCATTTAAGCTCGCTGTGTACCCTAGGCTGGCCTCAAGTTCACGGTGACCCTCCCGCCTCAGCCTCTCGAGTGCTGGGATGATAGGTGTGCACCACGCACCTGGCCTCAGTTGCTTTTGTTTTCTGATTTTCCATTTGTGCAGACAACGCTTTGGTGAGTTTATTTCACACATCATTGTTTATGGCATGCTGAGCCTGTAAGAAAACTCGCAGTCTAATATTAACCAGGATATTTTGAATGTCAGGTATGTGACAGCTCATGGTTATAATATCGTAAGTACACATCTGGCCAGGCGAGGAGGCTCAGCCCTGCGGGGAGCCGCCCAGTGACTCTCCTGGAATGGCAGCTCTCCCCATTGTGGATAAGCCTGGCCCTGTCTCCATGTACTGGTATGGACAGAGCTGGCCAGGCCATTTCTCTGTCCCTTCCGTTGGCTTTAGGCAGTGTATACTGGGCTGGCTGGGGAGCGGATGTGTCATCTCTGAAGTAAGGTGACAGGTCAGTGTTGCCCCGCCCAGTGATCCCCAAATGCACGGCTGAGTGGGCGGGATGGAGAGCCATGCTCCACGCTGTCGGCTGGGACTGAGCCTCGAGAAACAGGCTGTGACTTCCCAGGACAAACAGCACTGTGCATCAGAGCTGAAGCACCGCCCCAGATTATTAGCTACCACCTCAGCTGTGTTATGCAGATGGCTCTCTCTGCATCCCCCTCCCTCTGCATGTCACAGAGGGGGTCTCAGGCCTCCTCCTGCCCAGCTTGGCTCAGGGCAGTCACGGATTTCCCGCCCCTCTCACTGTCACTCATCCCTGAGCCACTGTCTTCATGGAGAATTCATAAAACCCGGGTTGGGCCCTGGGTCGTGGCCTTTGTTCCCGTGAACACCACGGTGGCTGGACTGAGGACCCCTGGGCTCCCTGTAACTGTATACACGTCTCAGTGTCTCTCTTCTCGCCTTGAGTTGCATTGGACATGGTAGACAGGAATTAACTCCCCAGAATTCCAACAATTTCTCCTTCCTGGGCTGTAACGAGGACGAGAAAGGGTTCTTTATACAGGTCTGTAATCCCAGCACTTGGGAGGCAGAGGCAGGAGGATTACTGAGAGTATAAGTCCAGCCTGGGCTACATAGTGAGACCCTGTCTCAAAACAAACTATGTCTCAGTGCTGACCACCATGGTGGGAAATGATACTGACACACAACGCCAGCTGGAGTGCACTTTTGGCAGCTTTAGTAGAGAATAATTTGACAATATGCACAAAGGGCCTTAAGATATTCCTATCTCCTAACTGGAAAATTGTACTTTGGGGAACACAGGTTGGACAATCCTTAACCTGAAAATCCCAACTCTAAAAAGCTCCAAAATCCAAAACTTCCTTGAGCTACAGCACAACAGCACAAGTAAAAACCTCCTCACCATGAAGGTTTGTTTCATGCACAAAATTATTGAAAATATTGCACAGAATTAACTTCAGGCTGTCTCTAGGGTGTATATGGAATATGATGTTTAGACTTCGGTTCCCTACTTGGATCTCTTGATGGATATGAAAATATTCCAAAATCTGAAATTCAAAATACTTGGTCCCAAGCGTTTGGATAAGGCGTATGCAACTTCTAGTGCTTTTTATTCTGGGAATTCCACCTCATAGAACAATCAGAGATGAACCCAAAGCTACAACCAAAGATGAACCCAAAGCTACAACCATAGATGAACCCAAAGCTACAACCAAAGATGTTCGTCACAGCTCGTTTATACTCACAAAGGTGGCCCATGCCTGGGAGTTTGTGATATAGGTGTTTCAAAGTCATTTCCATCACATTTTCTTATTTATTTATTTGCTGAGACAGGGTCTTGCTGTGTAGCCTAGGTTGGCCTCAAACTCACAGCGATCCTCCTGCTTCAGCCTCCAGAGTGTGGGGATTACAGGTGTATTTCACCGCACCCAGCTTTCTTATTTAATTTTCATGAAATTGTTTGGCAATACACTTTTAAAGCTCACTTGAAAATTTCCAAAGCAACGTGTAAGAACCTCAGGGAAGCGGAAGGAATTCTTTAGCTCCCAGAGCTCCTGGGAGCTGCAGGTGGGCTAGTGCAGATCTGCTGAGGTCCGGCTCAGCGCTCTCTGGACTCGGTCCTCCAGCAGCTGCTGGGTGTGGGTGGTAGAGGGACCCTGGTTGTGAGCTGCCCACACAAGCCTGGCCACGCGGTGAGGCTCAGGCAGAAGCCAGCCATTGTGAGCAACGTTTTTTTTTTTTTTGTGTCAGGAATTGAACTCATGACCTCTCACTTGCTAGGGAGATGCTGTGCCTATGAGCTATATCTCTGGCCCAGACCAATGTTCTTGTGACTGAATCAAAGTTTCTCCATCTCTTAGACTAGTTCCCAGTAATCCCTGGGCCACCAAGAAGATTCTAGAAGCCAGGGAACAGACAACCCAGAGCCTCCAGGTGTCAGTCAGCCCAGATATGGCTCACCTGGGCTCCCTTCTCCAAGCTCGGCCCAGGCTCCCTCTTCCCCACAACAGCATGAGCACATCTTCATCTTGGTAAGCATGTGCGTGTGTGTGTGTTTTGTTTTTCATTACTGGGGGCTGAACCCAGGGCTTTCATGTGGAGTGCACTCCAGCCTTGCCTTGCCTTGACTTGCCTCACCTTGCTTTTTCTTCTTTCTTTCTTTGTTTCTTTCTTGTCTTTTTGAGACAGAATCTCATCTATGCAGTGCAGGCTGGCCTTGGGCTCACTTTGTAGCCTAGGCTGGTTTCAAACTTGCAAGGAGCCTCCTGCCTCAGCCTCCCAAGTGCTGGGATTACAGGCGTGAGCCACCACGCCCGGTTTCTTTCTTTTTTTTTCTTATCTTTCTTTCATTTCATTATTATTAATTTTATTGCTACATTTTAGATGTACATAATAGTCGCCTTCATTAGAGGATCTTCGCACCTGTACATATTTTTCCCTGAATCCCTCTCCTCCTTTCAATCCCTCTTCCCCTTCCTATCTACAAAAGCCTTGTTTTCATTTTCTTCCTTCTGTTCTCTTTTCCTTTCCCTTCCCTCCATCTCTTATTCCCCTTCCCATTTGCATATTTTCTTCCTATTTCCCAGTATCTGTTGTACATTTTGGTCCTTATTTACCCTTTCAGTTTCTCTCACACTTCTTTTATTTTGTATTTTGAGACAAGATCTCAATAATTATTAAATCAGGTGTGGTAGTGCATACCTGCAATCCTAGCACTCCAGAGGCTGAGGCAGGAGGATTGCTGTGGATTCTAGGCCAGCCTGGGATACACAATGTGTCCAAGGCCAGCCTGAACTACCTAGTGTAACTTTGTCTTAAAAAGACAAAATATGAAATAAAAGGCTTTGCACCCTGTTGATACAATCTAATGGGCACATCTCGATTCAGTGTAACAGGTGTGTTTTTGGTTTTCTGTGTGACTGTAGCAAGTAACAACATCTGTCTCAAAAAACTAACTAACTAGCTAACTAACCAGCTCATAGCTAGACTAGAACTTGCAGTCCTCCTGCCTCAGCCTCCCAGAGTGCTGGAATGATGAGGGTACACGGCCAACTTCATCTTTGGGCTTGCGAATAATCTTTTGAACAGACGGGGAAAAATGGAAGCTCAGGGATTCACAGCTCTCTAACACCAGTGGGTTTCAGATTTTATTTTGTGCAAGTGTCACCTGGAAGACTCGTTAGCATGCAGACTCCAGGACTCTGTCAGTCAGGAGTCCGACGCACTGGCTGTGCAGTGAACGCAGAGATGTTTAAACGGTGGAAGCCATAGACGCAGGAGCCCCATTGGAGCAGCGACGTCTTGCACCTGCTGCGGGGCCCCTCACTCGCTTCTTTCCACCTCGCCTTCCCCGGTGGATGCTTTAGCCATAGGTGTATTTTTTAACACTTTTTTTTTTTTTTTTGGTACCAAGGATTGAACTCAAGACCTCGTGCTTGCTAGGTAGGCGCTTAAGCCACTGCGCTAAATCCCCAGCCCCTTAACACCATTCTCGCTTGTAGTTTTTTTTTTTTTATTGGCCACATTGAAACTTGAACCCATGGCCTTCATACTGAGCTACATTCCCAGTTCTTTTTTTTTTTTTTTTTTTTTTGAGACAGGGTCTTGCTAATTTACTCAACATACAGACTGGGCTAGAACTTGTGATCCTCCTGCCTCAGCCTCCCAGAATGCTGGGGTTATGAGTGTGCACCACTGCACTTGGCATTTGCTTATTGTTTTCCAAAACCAGGTAGCAGTTGTGCCGGGCTTGGCCCATTTCCTGGTGCTCCCGTGAGCTCCTGGTAGCTGACTTCCCTTCCTGCACGTGGGTATATAAGGAAGCAGTGACCCTGCATCCATACTCAGGCCCCTAGCTTGGTCCACAGCCAGTGCACCGACCCAAGGCACCTCGGTCCCCAGCAGTCCTGGCTTCTAGGACTCAGGAGCCTGCAGGACAGTGTGGCCGGCGGAGCCCACACCCCTTCCTCTGATGGCCTTCGGCAGATGCCCGGGTGCGTGGCCGGGAGCCTCCGGTTCCTCTGCAGAGAATGGATGGTCTTGTGTCAGGTTCTGCGCTCCACTGTGGCCTCCCAAGGATTCTCACCGCTTTCTGACCCAGGGACCCTGAACTTGCACTTTGCGAGGGATCTTGCAAATCTCGTAGCCAGTCCAGCCGGCTGTGGTGACAAGGGTCACACAGGAGATGTGCAGAAGGAGCAGTGAGCCTCCGGGCTCCTGACATCCCTCAGGCAGGTGGCAGTGTGGCCTCGGGACAGCTGGTCCTGGGGTGATGCGTATCTTATCTTCCTTGCAGCACATCTGTTAGGGCCTCAGCCCCCCAAAATCCAGGAAGTAGGGCTCTTACCCAGCGGTCACTGGGTAGCGTGTCCTCCTGGGTGAGTGGAGGAGGCTGTGGCGCGCAGCCCTGCCTGAGCTTCTCTCCCAATACCGCCCTCTCACCTTCTCCTCCTGCGGCCCCCAGCGCTCTCTCTCCCAGGGGCTGCCTGCTCCTCTAGGCCATGTTCCTGTCATAGCAACAGCAGGCAAGTGGCACCGGTGTCAGCTGGGCCCCCACTCTTTACCTCCGGCTCTTCTGGCTCTGAGCTCACTCTCTCCCCCAGGCAGCTCCCGAAAGCCAGAATTTCTCTTCCCCAAGTCTTCAAGAAGGATTCTCATCTTGGGCAGCCTTTGTGCTCCGCAGCTGGCCATACGGAAACTCTGTGACCTCCCGCGTCCCAGAGGAGGTCATAAATCTGTCCTCATTCCTGAGGGTCCTGCCCTATGCCTGGACATCGGAATGCTGCCCAGAGAGGCCGCCAAGAATCTGGATGGACAGGCAGGCCCAGGTCCAGGACTGCACGGCTTCCCCGCCCAGCCTGCCGACCATCTCACCTACACACAAAACCCAAGAGCTCAAAGGGCCCCGGGCTGACGGAAAGCGAGGTCCCTGTGGGGTGGTGGCTTCTGCTCCCCACCCTGCCTCACGCGCAGACTTCTGTGTCCTCGGTCACAAACTTTATAACCAACTGGGCCATGCAAAGGCGTAGCGCTTCCCTGGGTTCTGAGGTCAGGTGATCGAACCTGAGCAGCGCTGGGGGAACCTGGTCGGTTCTACAGTGGGGGACCATCATGGGGACTGAACCTCCAGGCTGTGGATCTGACGCTGTCTCCAGGAAGACGGGGCAGAATGGATGGGGCTGGGGTCCTCCATGGTGCCTAGAACGCAGAGCTCACTTGCAGGTGGGGGAAAAGAAAACCCCACAGCGGGTGTCGTGTAGGACCCCTAAGGACGGTGGTGTGAATGGAGAGGAGCCGTCGTTCCCGCCCCCAGGCTGAGTCTAAGGCTTGCTGTGCCCCAGTACAGCGGAGGAGCCTTAGAGAACTCCCTTCCCTCCTCTTCTGCTCCCTTCAAAAGTTATTCTCAATTCTAAAAAGTGGCCTCTGGAACATCCCTGCTTTCTTTAGCTCCTGGGAATTAATGCGTCTGTCTGACAAGGAAAGGCAGAGGCAGCCCCAGAGGGGTCCTCTGAAGTTCCAGGGAGAAGAAGGTGGGGGCTCTTCTCCCTCCGCCTCTCTGCCCAAAGCATGGGTCTCCAGCTCAGCCTCTGATATCGGGGAATGAAACTCCTGACCTACTATGTCCAGTACGAGTTCAGGTTCTCTAAAATCCCAAGAATGAATTTTAGGAACAACAGAGGATAAGAGCAGAATATATTTACTGAGAGAAAGAAAGCTTTTGTCTGGGAGAGAGCCAGATGGGGACCCGAGTGGGTTGCCAGGGACTCTGTCTTTTCCAGGGACTTTTACAGAGTAAAATCATGGGGCGAGACAGGTTCAAGGTGGGGAAAACTGGGAACTCACAAGGCAGTTGGGCATAAGATGGGACATAACTATGGTTAGCCAATAAGATTAATAGTTCAGGTAAAATTGATTAAACTGGGGACAAATGGGGAAGTGAGTCACGAGTCACACGTAGAAAGTGGGCATTCTTAGAGAACAGTGACTCATCCCTAGGGGGTTGGGATGGTGACTCCAGTCTTCCTCAGGGTGATAGGGAACTATTTAGAGTTCAGCCCTTAGGATATGGATGCATCTGTTTGATCTTTTGTCTTGAGGTCTGGCCCACAGCAGGTCCCCTCTGTGCTCCTGTGGGCCGGCTCCTTCCTGCAGCAAAGGGGGAAGAAGCAGGGACATTGGATTCAGGCGGGAACCACAGACATATGCAACCCTGGGGCAGCGCTGGACAGGTCAGAAGAACCAGCTAGAGAAAGTCCCTGTCCTGTAAGAGCAGTGTTAGGAGCAGTTCCGGGAGGCTGGGGGAGCAGGAGAGAAGCCTGGAGCTTCCCGAGGAGACACAGGCGGCTGTGACCGGACGGTGGTGGAAATGTTGGAGCCGTGTGGATTTAAAGTCATTACCCCTCCCCGGGGCGATCATAACCCTCTGCAGAATGAGGGCTCGGAGGGAAGCCAGGAGCAGGGGCGGGAAGTGGGGCTGCAGCTGCTCCGTCACAGAGAAGCCTGCGCTCAATGGAGCACCCGGCACTTCCTGCTGGTCACATCTCTCCTGTGCGACCTCACTGGGTGGGGTCCCCAATCTTGAACTCCCCAAGCTCCATACATAAATTTCTCCTCCCCTTCTCCCCTCCCGCCTCCCTTCTTCCTCCTTCCTTCCTTCCTTCCTTCCTTCCTTCCTTCCTTCCTTCCTTCCTCTTTCTTTCTCTCTCTCTCTTTCTTTCTTCTTTTTTCTTTCTCTCTCTCTTTCTTTTTCTTTTCTCTTCTTTTATCTCACAAAGTACCCAGTCCACAGCACTGTCTTACAGCCACACAAAATGCACTGGGACCGCACCCATCTGCCCAAGTGTAATAAATCTTTTCCTGTTTGTAGTGACCGGCTGTAGATGTTCCCCGTGGTGAGGGCATGGTGAGAAGATGAGAAAATAAAGAAAAGAGAAGAAAGCTGAGGGCAGGTGCGGCCATCTGTCCCCAGGGGAGCCAGGGGACTGCTTTACCATTGTTTGTAACTCAGGAGGGAGGTGTTAGTGTCACTCTCCTGTCCGCCGCCGGCTCCTCTGCCTGGCCCGCCTGGGCTTCCTGCCTTCTTGGAGCTGGAGCGGCTTGGCTCTGTGGCTTGCTTTGGGCTCGCTGTGTTCTCAGGGCTGGCCTTGCTTTCGCCCCACGCGTGATCAGTCTCCAGCTTCACCGGCTCCCTACTCTGCTTCAGGGACAGGGATCTGAAGTCACTGCCTCTCTCCCAGGCAATCGGCATCCGTGAACCCTTGGAACAGAAAGAGCTCATAAACGGCCAGAGGACAAGTAGGGCACCCAGCTCTTCCACTTCTCTCTGCCTCTTCCTCTGTCGGGTTATCCCAGAGAGCTCAGACTGCAGAAAGGTCACAGGTGTGTTGACAAACAGAGGAAGGGGAAACGAAGACAGACAGAAGGAGGGCAAGAGAAACTGCCACGGAACATCATACTCTGAAAAGCCCTGCTGCCCTAGCTGGTTTATCCAAAGCAGTCCACATCGCGTCCCCTTGGTTAATTTAGGGTCCTTTCCTTCCAGACTCACCATCCCAAATTCCTCAGAAATAATGTAAGTTCAGGGCCGGGGATTTAGCTCAGCGGCACAAGTGCCTGCCTGGCAAGTGCGAGGTCATGAGTTCCCTGGTACCCCCCAAATAAATAGATCAATAAATATAAAAAGGAAAAAAGAATAGTGTAATTTCACACTCTGGCTTTGCTGAGAAGGCAAAGAGCAAGAATCTGATCTCAAGATAACAAAACAGGTTGAGAGAATTCAAGAAATGCTCTTGCACAGTGTGGGCCAACCAGGCCTGGCCTTTCATGACTTTGTAGATTGAGTGCTTGGTAGTGATTATTCAGGAACTCAAGACAGAAATTCTTAATTTTCAGGAGAGAAAATCAGGTTAGAGCTCTGGCCAGGAGTTGGGCCCCAAGACCCATGGCTTTCTCTGGAGGCCCCACGGGAGCAGGCCCAGCGGGTGCTCACATTTTCTAGGCTCCATAAGAAGCTCCAGGTGGAAACGGGTGAAGCTTGCTGCTCTATGAAATTGATAATCAATGATCGAGTATTGGGTTTCGTTGGTGATTTCATGTGTGTTCAGCTAGCACATCTTAGTGACCGCCTCATTGCTAACAGCCACGATACCCAACACCCTCTTCTTAAAGGAGTTCATCTTATCATCCACGGTTAGCTCCAGGGCAGAAGCCGTGCAGCAGAGGGCCACGTGGTAGAAAGCTCTCACAGCAGGGCAGCCTGGGAGCAGAGAGCAAACACAGAGACCAGGAAGGGAGATACAGTGACCTGCCTCCTCCTCTGACTGGCTCCTGCCTCCTTAATGTCACATTTTGCTATCTCACCTCCATGATTCAAGCATCCTTCAAAACCCCACCTATGAGCACACGTGGCTGAGGGGAGGTCCATGTAGAAACCATAACACAGCAAACGCCTGCAAATACGGAAATGCCAAGGGGTTCCTGATCAGTGATTTGGATCATGAGTCAAGAATTACGATTTATACAAATTTGTTCACAAAAGGTGTGTCATAATAGAAACGAGTCAGGTATGACAGTATCCGCTTGTGATCTTAGTACTCAGGGGGCCGAGGCAGGAGGATTGCCATGAGTTCCAAGCCAGCCTGAACTACATAGTGAGTTCATGGCTATCCTGAACTACATAGAAAGATCCTCAAAAATAAATAAGAAAACATCAAGAAATAAAAGAAAAGCATTGGATTTAGAGTTTTTGCACAAGAAAAGTGAAGCTTTTAGGGCCAACTGGCTCTCGGAGCTTCTTTATATAGGTGCTACTTACTGTGTACTAGGTGGTACACATGAGTCAAAACAATCCTTGAGTTTGGTCTTCAGAGCACGAAGCAGTAGAGGTTTTTGTAAACTAATCCTCAGTACTTCAGCACAGGTTGTGGGTTAAGCTGAGTCTTCCCAAGATGTCCTTTGAGGTCTTATCCTCCCGTGGTTGTGCCCTTATTTGGAGCAGGATCTTTGCAGATGTGAAGGCGTTGGGAAGTAGTTGTCAGGATGTGCTCTGACTCTCTATGACTGGAGTCCCATAAAGAGAGAAGAGACACAGAGATGGTGTGAAGCATCACAGGGGGAGCCAGGTGAGGATGGGGACAGGAGACACATCACACACCAAGGACTCAGGAGAAGCCTGCAGAGATGGGGAAAGAATTTCCCTCAGTTCTCAAGAGAGCACAGCTCTGCCAGCAGTGTGGTTTGAGGCTTTCAGTCCCCAAAACGGAGAGCCAGTGCATTTCATTGTTGTAAACTACCCACTGCAGGATGCTAGGTTACAGCAGCCCCAGGAAATGGAGACTGACCCAGCGCCCCGGGAGAGGGAGGGATGGGAGTTGGGACAGTACCAGCCTGGGGAAACGGGAGCAGAAAGGAAGCACAGAGCTCAATCTTAGGTGGGAACTGCTCAGAAAATAGAGGTTCCACTTATCTGGGTATCCACAAGGTGTAAAAAGAGTCAATTTAGAGACACAGAGAAGAAACCCTGGAAGATCCCAGACAACAGCACCCCTAGGCAGGGGCAATGGTCGGGGAATTGCTCTGGATTACTGTGGTCATCTTGGAGACCATGGGGCATGGGCACCTGACCAGACAGTGAGTGAGGCACCCAAAAGTGCACCCCCACGCCCATGGGGGAGGAGGTTTGGAGAGGACCCAAGTCACCAATGGGCCTGCCTCAGCTGGAGCTGGGCTGTCAGCAAAGGACTTGTAAACTGGCTTGCCTGCTTCTGCCATATTTAAATGACTGATTCTTTTTCCTATAGGTTTAAATAGTTACAAAGGATGACCACTGGCATGTAGAGAAGTAGAAACAGCATTTTTTAAATTACCCAGTAGAAGCCGGGTGTGGTAGTGCACAGCTGTTATCCCAGCACTCGGGAGGCTGAGGCAGGAGGACTGTTGTGAGTTCAAGACCAGCCTGGGCTACAAAGTGAACTCAAGACCAGCCCGCACTGCATGGTGAGACCCTGTCTAAGAAGGAAAGAAAGAAAGAAAGAAAGAAAGAAAGAAAGAAAGAAAGAAAGAA
>PVLA01016745.1:5832-19760 GCA_004027455.1 Hydrochoerus hydrochaeris
CATATATATATTTTCATGTAATACTCAATATGAAATCGAAAATAGAAACTCCAGAGGAGTTACTAGAAACCTTCTAGATAACTTTGTGAAAACTAATTGTGAAATTTTACCTTCTGTGAGTAGTATGAGAGAGTTTATACAAAAGCTTTAAATGAAAGAGCTCATGGGGGAGGATTTACAAAATTCCTGTGAGACAACTTCCCTAAGACAGGCGCTGTCCTACAGGCAGCCAGAGACGGGCAACTAGGACACATATGTTACGCCACCGGCCACCTAAGACAGGCACAGGACCAATTGCTGTCCTGCAGGCCCATGACGGGTAAGGCCTGGTTGGGTTCATATAAAGAGTCCTTGACCCAAGACAGGCGCTGTCCTCACAGGGCCTGCCATACTCTTATAAAGTGATAAGGGAGGAGATGTAGGGAGTGGTGTGATAGCTTCACAGCTGCCGCTCCATCTCTCCCTCCTGTGGGCATCTGGTGTGTCGGTTTACATTTCTCAAGCTAATTAAGTAACAAGATTAAAGTGTAACAAAGGTGAAAAAAAGTTAATTAACACATATTGTTTAAGATTATCCCTGCCTGGCCCTAAGCCTGGGACGCTTCCTGCTTGGGGTTTAGGTTACTGCCAAAAGTTAGCAAATATATACTCCAGCTTCTAAAAAATAAAATAGATTCAGATTCACTCACAGACTGGAGTGCAGTGTCTTCTGTCTCTCACTCGCCGACTCCCTGATCACCTTTGGGACCCCTGAGCCCTGCCGCAGCTGGACTCCGGCAGAGTTTATTTTAGTGTTCAGGGGAACAGGGTCCCTCTCCCAAACCCCATAGCCGGCATGAGCTATTGACAAGTTACTGACAATGGCGATGTCACATGGCACTTGGGACCAGCGGCTGGTGGCGGAACCTTCAGAAGGTGGAACCTTTAGTGGGAAGTCTTCGGGTCCCTGGGGAACCGGCCCTGGAAGGGGACCACGGGACCCCAGTCCCTTCCTGTCTCTCTCCCTCGCTTCCTGCCCAGAAGGCCAGTGGGTTTGCTTGGCCACGAGCTTTTGCCATGATGTGTCATCGACTGGAACCTCCAAACCGTGAGCCGCAGTGAACCTTTCCTCTTTCTGAGTCTGTCGTCTCCAGAATTTGTTACAGTGACAGGAGACTGACAGACACCCTGGGCTGCTAGCAAACCCTGCTGCTACGGGCACGCAGCACCCCCTCCTGGGAAGTGCACCCGAGCGTCCCTCCAGCCGCAGGTCACACGCAGGCAGGGTGTTGGAGACCCTGGACATTGTCCTTGTTTGCAAAGCAACATGCTTCCCCCCAGTCTCAGGAAACAGGGTGGGATGCCGTACACGGAGACCCAAAGAGCAGCAGCCAGGACAAGGTGGAAACTGATTTTCTTTTCGTGTGACTCAATGCAGGCATCTCCAAGATCATCCTGGGACCCAGGGTGTCCCCCTTTGCCCTGTTGCCACCCAGACTGGCGCCTGCATGTCAGGGCTGGAAGGGAAGAGAGATGGCAGTGGAGGGAGGGACATTTCCTGTCTGAAGGGCGTGACCTGGGAACTGCATGGGTCCTTGCAACTCCCATCCAGAGCCTGGAAGGGACTCGGGTGGCCCAGGAGACTGGTGTGCAAAGGAGATGGGGAAGGTAATTGCGGGCCTTGTGTACAGTGCAAGATGGGGGGATTCTGTTACTCAAAGGAGGAAGGGCAGAAAGGGAATTGGAGGCAGCTGTTTCCTGTGACGTCACCTCACTTTGGCTCTTCCCGCTGCTGTGACAGGTGCACGGTTGGCTACAGGAAGTGTTTCTCTACCTAGGGAGAGTAGCACTGCAGAAGGGGTGGTGACAGGCGACCTTGGGGTTGGGGACTGAGAGGGAATGGTGGGGACTCTGGCTCCTTGGGAGATGAGTTGGGGGTGGCAGTGGTGGGCGGGGTGCTTCCTTAGAGCCAGCAGCGTCATCAGTGGGGAAATTGGGATGGTACTGGGACTGACAGGGTGGGTCACCTTCTCGGGAAGATGAACTGGCATTGTCGCTCAGAGTTAGAGACGCACACACTCTTGGACCCAGCGGTTTCACTCCTGAGAAGTCACCATTCAGAGGCTCGTCCATGTGCGTAATAGCCAGGTGGGGAGTTACTCAGAGAGGCGACCCGGGTGTCCTTCGGGAGGGGACCGGTTAAGAACGAGCCCGGTCACCTCTTACAGTCCGGCTGCAGCATTACTTTCCTGAGGCGGAGAAAGAGTCGGGGTCATCCGTAAGAGGCATGAGCATTTAAAAGGCAATAAAATAAATTCATGACAGTGAAAGACACGTCGCCACGAGTCACCTCGTAATACAGTGAAGGCGGCTGCCGAGTGTCATCCAATGCAAAGGCAGCTCAGAGAAACTCGGCACCCGCCGTGCCTCACCCCTCCTGGTCATTGGGCCTGGCGCCGTGTGACTTCCGGCTCCTCCCCAAAGTCAAAATGACCAGGGAAGTGAAATGTTTGGAACAGGTCCGGGCCACAGCGCCAGCCAGGACAGTGCAGCTGCAGACCCTCAGGAAAGAGGACTCTGGAGCTGCTGGGGTGACGGGTGACGGGTGTGCGTGGTCAGGGAGGGGAGGGTTCCGAGGGGGTTCGGGGCGGCTGCCTTTCACTGCACTACAAGTTTAAAAAGTAACCTCGCGCCATGGGTTTTGGTCCCGGCTCTTGAGTGTGGGTTGTATGTCCCCGTGGAGTGGCTGTAACCGTCTCCAGGATGTTGCTAAGTGAAAAACAACACAAGGCGCGGAGCAATGGCTGTGTAAGTGACTGTTTATGTCAAGGAGCAGGAAGAGAACACAGTGTGTATGTGCGCTTTTTTAAATAGGAAAAATATTCCTGGGAGCCTCCTCAGACCCTGCTAGCACCCTGCTTCTCTGGAGCTGGGTGGAGCTCGGGATGGAGAGGCCGAGAAAGGCCAGAGCAGCTCAGGGAGGGCGAGGGCTTCCTGGGCGCCCCGTGGCGGCGGGGAGCTGCAGTCAGCGTCCCGCTGTCCCTTGGCCCTGAGGTGTTTGTTGGTTTCCCTGGCAATCTCCCCACGCTGTGAGCGCTCAAAAGCACTTGGAGGTTGTTCGGAAGAACCTCTCTCTGCCTTGTTAGCGAGCGAGTTGTAATACGTCTCACCAGCTGCTATAACTAAGCTGGCTCGTGGTCACACGCTGTGTCCCTTTGCCTCAGTGATGCAGCCTGGCTCATCTGTGTGATCCTGGGGTCCAGGGTCCCCTCTGACCCAGCGCTTCCTCCTGGCCACTGTCTGTCAGGAGCCATCTGAGCTCGGTGACTTGGTGGCTGCTGGGGGTGGGGAGGGGGCTCACGGGTGCTGTGTGGGGTGTCACTGGGTTCTGGGAGCTCTGAGGGTCTCCAGGCTCCATCATGATCTCCTGGCTGCAGGAAGCAGGGTGATGGAGGCGGGCAGCCTTCCTGGGTCCCCAGCGGAGACGCCCTTGAGATGACATGTTCCTTGAAGGTCAGTGGGCTGGTAGCCATGTGGGGGCTGCAGCCCAGTCATCAGCTGCTCACCTGTGTCTGGCTTTCTCAGCACCGCTGCTGTCGGGGTGGCAGGAGGGGGAGGAGGAGGAGGAGGGCGCACGGGTCACAGCCCAGCTTGGGTGTGGATCTCTCCTTCCTGAGACTCGAGACATCCCCTGTCCAGTGATTGTGAGTCGCACGTCCGAGCACCTGTCCCGTCTGTCCACCTCCTGCAGGGAGAGCTGCTGCCGAGCTCAGCTGAGATGCTTCTCTGTGTCTTAGGAGACCGGAGGAAGTGTCACTTGGCCTCCCGGACCCCCCCACCTCCACCCCCGGCTCCAGAACAGGGGACACCGGGTTCACCACCGCTCCTCAAGGGTTAGGGTTAGGGCTGCTCCTGAGAGGCTGCACAGCACCCCCCTGCCACCGAGGCCCCACTTCCCAAGCTTGAGCTCGTGCTGTCACTCCGAGTCCCCGCAAAGCTGAGGCTGACACAACAGCAGGATGCAGGTGACTTATTCTGGGAATGGATTCAGAGGAAGTGGATGGGGAGGGAGGGGCAGTCCCGCTGTGCGTACTTCCAGGGTCAGAGCTGGTCAGCATTAGCTGGCCTCGGGCTGCTGCTGGCCTGTGCCCCCGAAGTGTGGGGGGATTCGCTGCTCCCGGGTGGGGACACTGTGTCCTCTGCAGTTGTAGCTTTGTGCGTGACCAGGTTCTGGCCATGGCCAAGTGGGGGGATGTGAGATGCCCTCAGTCTCTGCCCACGCCCAACTTGGAGCTGTGACAGCAGGTGGCAGGGAGAGGGACCGGTAGGCAGCAGCTTGAATGTCCATCAGCACAGGGATGGGTGAAGAGCACGTGGTGTTCACGCACCTTGGAGTACTACTCTGTAAGGAAAAAGGGCAACCCAAGCCATTTAGGAAGACAGATGCACCTGTGATGTGAAAGGAAAGAAATCAGATGTGCTGCTTACACCTCACAGGGTTTCTCTGCCACGAGAAACTCGAAGTGTACATGCAGTAAAGAGCAAAGTGAAAGACAGGGAGATGGATCTTCTGCAAATGGAGGGGGGCAGGAAATGTAAGGGGGAGGGAGGGCTGAAGGTGTGTCCAGGGTTCCCACGGGGAGTGGATCCGTGTGTGGCACAGACAGGTGTGATAAAACCACAGCAGTGCCGGTGGCACATGCCTGAGGGTGCATTTGTCAGAATGTCACCCTGCTGTGGTGCGGGGTTGGGCTGGATCATAAAAAGTACAATTAAAAAAGAGGAGGGGGAAGGCGGCCCACAGGTCCCAACCCTGCTCAGGTGCAGTCCTCTCCTTCCTGACACATGAGACAGCCCCTGTGCAGATGCCAGCCAGCCCTGGTGATGCACAGTCTATAATCCCAGCACTCTGGGAGGCTGAGGCAGGAGAAGCCCAAGTTTAACTCCTACCTGGACCATATAGGGTAGCTCCCTAGCTCCAAAAACAAACAAACAAACAAACAAACAAACAAACACAAACAAACAAGAGCAGGACACAGAGCTCAGGGTGAAGGCCCTGGGTTTTTGTTGGAAAAAACCAAATAGGTGTCACTCAAAGCAGAGGTCACTTCCTGCTTTACAACTCTCTTCTCTTTGGGGGCTGGTCCCCGCCTTCTCTTCCAGTCTCTTGCTGTCCCCCTGGGGCACATTACGCTGGGTCTCTCCCTTCTCTTGGGACCTTCTGAGTGCTCTGTCCCCTCCCTGCTCTGGCCTGGCTCCTCCTTCCACCCCTGGTTTGCAGTCAGTCGGGCCTGGTCTGTGTCTCCCTCTTCGGGCTCCACAGGCCTTTCACTCCTGCTCCTGCTCAGGGCGCTTTCCGGGCAACTGTGCTGGAGCCCAGGCCAGAGGCGGGAGCAGGGCCCGGCCTGGTCCATGTGTCTCAGGATTTGGCATACATAGGCCTGCTGGTGCGTGGGTGGGGGTGCACTGCCTTCTGTGTCCAGTGTGTGTCCCGGTTCCTGGGTGGGGGCAGCGCTGAGCCTCCTCCCCTGCAGGCCTCGGCTCAGAGCTGCCCCGTCGCTAGACAGAAGGGTGGCTCTGCTGTGGTCACTTTTGTGCCATGTCCCACGCTTGGCAACTTGACCGAGAGAAAGAGGAGCTCAGGGGACGGGTCAGTCCTGGGGGCCACTGGGATTGAACCCATAGCCCTCGATGAGCTACATCCCTGGCCCTTTTGAACATTTTTTATTGTGAGATGGGTTCTCACTGTGTGTTCCAGGCTGGGCTTGGACTTGTGATCCTCCTGCCTCAGCCTCCCAGAGTTCTGGGATGACAAGCATGCATCACCCCGCCAGGCTGATATCTTTACTTTCAACTAAACATATCTGTAAACCAAAGCCTTTTCCTTCCAACACAAATCGAGTTCAGTGGACATTAGGAACCATATCACGTGTCCTCCTGAGAAGCCTTACCTAGAAAGTACCCTTCTTTCCACTCTGATTTTAAGAGAAAAGTGGACAATTTGGAGAACATAGAAGAAGGTAAAGAGTAAAAATAAAAGAACATACAGGAAAACTCCTCAGCGTCGGACGTCCGCCTCTCCCAATCCGTATACCGTAGATGCCAGGGCAGCCGCACGTCCACACGCACTGCAGACCAAGGAGATGTGTCCAGGATGAAGAGCACATTGCGCTCTGCCTACCTGTGTGTGAGATTCTGAGCTTGCTTGTATACCCTTCGGCGATCTTCCAGAATGACTTCTGAAGGCTGTATCGTACTTCGCCAAAAGGACTTGCTTCATTTCATCATCTCCTGATTTGGAGCAGTCAGGTTACTGCTAATTCTTCACTGCCATGAATTTTCCTGTATCTCTGATGATTTCTTGCAAATTCTGAGGAGCGCAGTTCCTAGGTGAAGGGTGTGAGTGTTGTGATGTGTGTCACCAGATTACTTCTCAGTTGGTCCCTGACGTCCTGCCGGCTGTGTGTTCGGGTTTTGACTCCCCGCTGCAGGCAGGTTATCGTTGTGGTTCACAGAATTCGGGGTGACCATCTCCAAGAGCCTTCTTGTCTTCCGCGGCTGCTGGTGGGGTTGCCATGAGAACCAGGTGGCCTCCCCTCCATTCCGGAAAGGTGTATGATGCAGGAGACCCCTGCCAGAGTCCCCACCGTGGTCTGCCCTTGACCTCTGGTTAGAGCTTCTCCACCTCCTCGGGCTGGGCTTGGGTGGCCGCTTCTCCTGGGATGTGACCCTCAGTTCTGGTCCTGGAGCTGTTGGAGGGACCGTGCCTCCTGCCCTTCAGTCTGGATTCTCGGTGGCTTCCTGGGGCTTGGCCCTCCTGGCTCAGGTACCTGGCACATGCTGCTGCCCCTCTCCAATGGCACCGAGACCACCGAGACCGTGGAGTTTACTACGTCACCATAGGAACTGCAACAAGGTCAGAGGCCAGAGGTGGCTCGGTGCTTCTGGGCCCGGACTGCTCACACCGGACGGCACCCGTCTTCCATGGTTTATTTCATATGAAATTGACCTCTTACCTGTGCCACTCTGGGGGCCACACCTGGCACGTTCCCTCCTGCCTGTCTCTAAAGCGTAACGCACAGCTGCAAACCGGCTTCACTGTTCTCACGGAGGGACGTGGGTTTCCAAAGCAGAGCGGCAGAGGTGCTACCGCAGTCACAAAGCCCCTTAGGGCCTCGCAGAGCCAGAAGCCTTCTGTATGGGGACCAGGTGACACCCCCAAGCCCTCCCACACTGGCCAGCAGTGCCGGCGCCCCAGGGACGCACAGACAGGGGTGCGACAGTGTCTCGTGGCCCGCCAGGCCATCAGCTGAATGCTGCAGACTCCCCAGCGGACCCGGCTGCTGCTCCTGACGAGGACAGCGGAGGACTGGGAAGGCAGTCCTGTTCCCAGGGGTTCGGGCTCCTGGAAGCCCTTCTTTGAATGCTCTTCCACGTTCAGGGCAGCACCTGGGTTAAGGCCAACAAGGGCCAATGGGGGGCCTTGAATGCTGAGGCCTGGGGGTCGTACACTGGCAAGAGATCTTCTTCGGTACTTTTGGGTTTGCTTGGGGAGTGGTGGCTACTGCAGTTGGGCAGGTTGCTGAGGGGGGCCTCCTTGTCCCCCATCCTCATCCCCCATCTGCTCTTTCAGGGAAACAGCTCCTGCTTTGGCTCCGAGCAGGTCCCGGGTGGCACTGGCCCTGAGGAGGCGTCCTGCGGGGCTGGAGCTCTCGGAGCAGCATTGGCGCGGGCTGTGTGGCTGGGTATTTTTATTTATGACAGCTGATGTGCCATCGTCTCCATGGCAATGGGGCAGCTGGAGGAGGAGGAAGGCGCTCGTCCCCGCAGGAGCCGATGACCCAGCGGAGGGAAAAAGCCCTTGGTGCACAGAGGGTTAACTCCACGCAGTGGCCCCGCCTGGCAGGGACATCATCCCCAGCCTATGAGGATGTTGGCCCTTCCGCTTGCCTTGGGGTGTTGTTCTGAATGCACACCAGGCAGTCCCTGTAAATCCAGGTGAGGGTGCAGCCGCAGGACCAAGGCCCGGGGTCCTCCTCCTCCGCTTAAGGAAAGTAAAAAGTTATTTTACTTCACATGGGTAAAACGGGTGTCCATTGCCCCCATGTCCCTGTGCTGTCCCCTCGTTGTCTTGGCAAAACCCTGGGCAGCGTCCACAGTCCCAGTGAGCCCAGGGGGTGACGAGGGTTTCTCTGCTGTGCAGCCCCTTGTCACCTGCCTGGCCTTGCTGTCCCCTCCCCGAAAGCGCCTGGTCTGTGTCTCCTCATCCTCTCTGGCTGCCCTGTGAGCTGTGAGGGGAGAGATTGTCCTCTTCGGGCCTTGCTGGGCTGGGGCCGTGACTGTCCGTGTCTGCAGTTGTGTCCCGCGCCCTGGCGAGGACAGCCCCATGCCTCCGTGTCAGAGCCCAGGCTGCAGGGGGAGTTTTGTTCCTGCCCCCTCCCACACACGTACCCCAATTCTTCAGTTCCGGGGTCCCTGCGTCTTCAGCCCTCCAGATGGTGCTGGCCTGTGTTCCACTGTGGTTGGTGACTTTGTCCCCGCACTGCACAGGGGCAGGGGTCACTGTGCCCCCTTGCTCACACTTGCAGTCCCCTGAGGGCTTAGGGCAGTGATTTCTTGTGTGTTTAGCTCTCTGGTGCAGGCTGGGCCCATCACTAGCTGCTCAGTGGGGGGTTTGGTTAGTAGACACCGTTCTGAGACTCCCTGACCTTGACAGCCACAGTCTGTCCCCCACCCCTCCCCTGGTGCTGAGGATCCACCCTGGGGCCCTGGGCAGGCTCTGTACCACTGAGCTACACCCCAGCCCTGTCTTTGATAGACAGATTGATGGGGTTTTGATTTTTTGGAGATAGGATCTTGCTATGTAACTCAGACTGGCCTTGGACTCACTTTGTAGCCCAAACTGGCCTTGACCTCACTGAGATCCTCCTGCCTCAGCTTCCTGAGTGCTGGGATCACAGGCGTGGCCACCATACCTGGCTCCACCTCTGTTTTCATTAGTTGAGAACTTGAGTGGATGCCACTTAGACCTGGCCTAAAGACCCCGCCCCCAGTAACGCTGGCTTATAAATGGCTCCGGGTCTCTAGGGCTGCCAGCCTGAGCAGCCTCATGACCTGACACACTGTGAACTCGACTCGGGGCTCTTAGGGTTTGTGGGTTTCTTCCTATTTAATCGTGTTTGAGACCTTTGTGGGTGGAAATCTTGCTTCTTTAAACTGCGATCTTCTAAGCTTTCCTTGTGGTTTCTTTCCCTGAGGGATGAGCCCCACCTTTGCTTAAGTTCATTCTTCCAGGAAGTGTGTGGGAGGGCCCAGGGGGGCCCTGACGGCATTGCACCGGGGGAGTCAAAGATAAAGAACCGAGTCCTTACTGCACTTTCACAGGGAAAGGAAGGAGATGAATGAGAGTGACATGATGCCACTTTGACAGCAGGAGGGATGTCTGGGTTAAAAGATTTTCTTTGCCTGATGATGCTGGGTAAAGTTTCCCAGAAGAATGGTAACTCGGGAGTGGGTTTTGAAGGATGAGTAAGAGTTGAACAGACATAAGCATGTTCTGCTGTCCTAGCTTTAGGGATTATTGGGGTTCTGTGATAGGACAAACTTGGAAACTGTTCTCTAAAAGAATTCTGAAGGTAAATATCTGTGAAAACTGACCGCAATCCTTTCAGTACCTATAGGGCTTGACTGGCAGTTACGGCCTTGGAAGTGAAGAGATCCGTGCTGCCTATGGCTCTTCTGCGTTTGTTCTCTTGCAGCACCAGCTGCATCTGTTGGCTGTTTGTACAAAGGATAAAGGAAAATAGAACGAGCCCGCAGGCTGTGCTGGCCCTGGCACCTCTGCCAACCTCCGAGGGATTGGTCAGGCCGACTGTCAATCCAGCAGAGCCTGCCCCGGAAGCTTCGTGTGCTCTGAGTGAGGCTTCCGGCAGCCACTGGATTATGGCTGCGGCTCAGGGTTGCCTCGCTCTTAGGAGGTGGGGCCTGGCTGGAAGGGGCGGCCCTGGGGGCGTGGCCTGGCTGGTAGGACCCATCCCTGGGGGCGAGGTCTGGGTGGGCAGGCCCTGGGGCGGGGCTGGCTGCGAGGGGGCGTTTCCGGGTGGTGTGGCCGGAGTGGGTGGTCATTGGGGGCGTGGCCTGACAGGAAGGGCACCTCCCAGGGGCGTGGCCTGGCGGACAGGACACATCCCTGGGGGCGTGGCCTGGGTGGGCGGTCCCTGGGCGGGGCTGGCTGGAAGGGGCGTTTCTCAGGGGGCGTGACATGGGCAGCCCTTGGGGGCGTGGCCTGGAAGGGCTCCCCTGGGTCTCAGCCCCCTCCCCTCGCCCTCTGCTTCCTGTCTGCCGGGCCCTTGTACCTTGCTGCGGTCTTGGAGCCGGGGATGTGGAGCCACAGGGCGCCTCTTCTCCTTTAAGTTGCAGGTGTTGGGCATTTTGCCCCAGTATCGAGGAAAGTGATTCGGGCAGGACGTGAGCTAAGATGAGGTCACTCCGGAGCCCCCAGTCTGACAGGAGCAGTGTCCTTCTGTGCGGAAGAGCAGTCTGGAGGGGAGGCAGAGGTTGGAGTCACGCATCCACCTGCCAAGGAAGGCCCAGGACATCGCCACCAACAGGAGGGAACAGAGGGCACAGGACGCTCCTCCTCTAGTCTCAGGGCAGGGGGCCCTGCCAGCACTGTGAGCATGGACTTCTGACCCCAGGACTACGGTGGAACATATTTCTGTGGTTTATTATTTTTTTTTAATACCGAGAATTGAACTCATGACCTTGTCCTTGCCGGTCAGGCGCTGCGCCGCTGAGCAGTATCCCTGGCCCCTGTTTCTGTAGTTTTCAGCCGCCTGTCTGCGGTGCTCTGTTATGGCCATTGTAGAAAAAAATCAGACAAATAGGAGCTGGGTGTGTTGCCCAGCACTGGGGATACTGAAGCGGGAGGATCACTGTGAGTTTGAGGCCAGCCGGGGTAACATAGCAAGACTGTCTCAAAAAGAGCCCCCCCACCAGATTAATAATTGGCACTTAAAGCCAGAGATCTTATATGGAAGTCAGGACTTCTAAATTCTTTAGAAATGGAAGATCTGTCCACACAAGGCTGCCGGTCGTTCTCCAACGGGAGTCCAGGGCACTCTCACCCTCTTGCTCTCTGTTTCCCCATCTCCAGCACCTCAGCTGCCTCTGCCTGCTCCCCCAGGCCCCTCAGGTGTGGTGAGGTTGGGGAGGCATGGCTGGGAAAGGGGTCCCCTCTGGCTTCCCATCTTCTCCAGCAAGATTCACAGACTACAGCCCTTGGGTCAGATCCGGCCCACGGTGTGTCTGGATCAATAAAATTTTACTGAAAATCAGCCCAGTCTTTTTCTTCACAAATTGCCCGTGGTTACGTCTCACAGCAAGGACAGGGCTGAGTCCCTCAGCAGAGCTCCCCTGGCCCGGAAGGCAGAACGCGGTTCTGCCGCCTTCTACAAGAGGGCTTTGCTCACTGCCCCTGTTTGGAGCCAGGACGTCCAGAGCTTTGTGTGAATGCTCTGGTTTTAAGTGAGGGTGATGCACTTGGCTCTTCTTTAAAAAACCCCTAACCTGACCGAGAACATCTTCCAGATTGGTGCATGAGAAGCTCCCTCAACTAGGAAAAACCTGGAGTAATGTGATTTCTGCAGTCGATTCTTAGTGAATGCATACTTAGGCAGGCGTGTTTTAAATGCATATGAATGAATCCAGACCGTTGCAGGGTTGAGCTGCTCTTTGGAGGTGGGGATTGTGGGCGTGACTGGGCGTTACCATGTGTGGGAGGTGTAGGCAGCGCCATTCCTCTGGCCAGTGTCCACATCTGGTGATTGAGGGCTGGACGCCAAACTCTGGCTCTTGCCAGGCACAGCAGATCCTGCTGGAGGACAGGCAAGTCATGGTGGGGCAGGCAGGCATTTGGGGTGCAGTGGAGGTGGGCCGTTGCTGCTCTGGGTGGTAACCCTGGGAGAAACTCTCAGAAGTCCCCCTTGAAGGCTTCAGAAGTGACAGCTCTGCCCAGGCTGGAGATGACTGAGGGGGACAGTGGTGGCCACCACTGTCCTGGTGCTGGGCAAGCTCTGTGTCCGTCTTGGCTACTGCGCTGACTGGAGATGAGGCCATCAGGGTGGGGTGTCTGGGCCATTGCCATACCTTTGTTATCTTGGATGCAGACAACGACTCATGCAAATCTGTTTCATGGGTCTGCGCTGGGACCACCCAAAGGTCAGTGGTGGAGTTAGAAAGTCTGTGCCAGCGGGGTGAAGCAGCTGAGGGGTCTGCACCTGAGCCAGGAAGCGATGCTCAAAATAAGCACCAGGCTTTCCTGAGAAGCACCACAGCCATCCTTGGCGACAGAGGTCCTGAGCTCTCCGACAGTGAGAACAGACGAGTTCATATCGGGAAGCCTGGAGGTTAAACGGCACATGTCTTCCCTCTGGAGCCTGGAGGCGATGCTCAGTGTAAGGACCAGAGCCCCCAACGTGAACCACGGCCACTCTCACCAACAAGGTCCCGAGCTCCTCTGACCATAACAGCCGAGTTTATACCCGGAAAAATGCTCAGCGAGCTCTTCCAGGAGAACCAACCGCACGTCCTCCTCTGGGGCCTCTGGGACCTGCCACCTCTGTCCACGCAAGACCCCTGCCTCGCCCAAGGGCCCGCACCTGCCAGGGGTGCGTGAGCAGTGTGGATGCTGCATTGAAGACTGGGTGCTCGGGGCGGAGACTGTGTCCTGAGACGCTGCTGCCGGGTGGCCACAGCTGGCATCTGGGGACCTGGCAACAGCTGCCCCCTGAATGCTAAGCCAGTCCCGCAGGTCACAGGCCATACGTGGACCGAACCAGCAATGTGCTTGTGCCGTGTACCTGCCTCCATCCCGGTGATGCCAGACAGGGGCTCTGTGAGTGTCCTCCAGCAAGAGCCCTGGGTCCTGGTCCCCGCTGGGCGTGTGTGTTGCTGTGTGTGGCCCTGGGGTGCAGGGGAGAAGGACGCTGGCGCCTGTGCCTCTCCCTTGCCGATCCTGTCCTAGGTTTTGCTGTGGTGACCTTAGCCCCAAATACAGGCTGTCTGCTGAGTGCCCCATGTCCTTTCAAGGTCACCCAACAGAGGGATGGACTCGGGAAACCCCAGATGAGGATGGTTCACGGGGCACAGAACTCCAGCGTTGAGGCAGTTCTCAGTGTGGCTCAATGCAGAAGCTGCTGCGAAGTGCGGCTGTGATGGGACCAGCGGGGCGCACCTCCGGAGGGCTCCCCACACACAGGCGCTGTGATGGACCGGCGGGGCGCACTTCCGGAGGGCTGGCCACACACAGGCGCTGTGCTGGACCGGCGGGGCGCACTTCTGGAGGGCTCCCCACACACAGGTGCTGGCTGCACTAATTTGGTCCTCACGAGCACCCTTAGAAGCAGGTGGTGCGGCTCCCCGTTTACAGAGGAGAAATCTGGGGCACAGAGAGATCCAGCGACCTGTCCTTCATCACTCAGCTCCTGTGCAGCAAAGCTGGGAAGGAATCCCCGTGTGCATGCAGGACCCTTGGGGCTCATCTCGAACCCAGGACACCTTAGGCTACAGGGGCTGTGTCGCCTTTCCCCCTTTCCCTTCCCTCTCCTTCCTTCTCCTCCCCCTCTCTTCCCCCCTTTTCTTCCTTTTCCGTTCTTGTTGTTCCTCATCCTCACTGGAGGGTGCGCTGGTGAATTTCTCAGAATGCCCGTGGTCGAAGCCAGCTGTGGTGGCTCACATCCATAATCCAAGCTACGCAGGAGACTGAGGCAGGAGGGTGAAAGTGGCTGGGCAACCCAGCAACCCTGTCTTAGCCTTAAGAGGGCTGGGGACACAGCTCTGGGTGAAGGCCCTGGGTTCAGTTCCCGGTGCCAAATCTGTGTGTTCACCCCTGGCTGCTCCATGTCACCCCACCCAGAGCCAGATGGCTGGGGCAGCCCCCCCACCCCTCC
>PVLA01016746.1:0-19658 GCA_004027455.1 Hydrochoerus hydrochaeris
TGAGAAAGTACAAAAAAGTTACATCACCAGGTCAGAGGAGCTTCCACTCCTGAAATTCCAATTCCAGAGCTGAGTAGTCCCTTCTTATGGTTTTCAGGATTGTCACTGAGAAGGGTTTGTGCAGAGTATCCTCTCTATGGTTCAGACTCCAAAACCCTTCTACCAATGAAATCCTTAAAATCCAGTTGGGGAAAAAATGGCAGAGTCTTGACTTTGGGCATGACCAGAACCAAGTACCTGGCCAAGAACCTGTTGGAACAAATATCTGCATCATCTAGACATGTAAGAAAGAAACTCCTTGAGAGCTGGCCATGGTAGCAGTGAGTTTGTGCTCCTATCAGGTTGTGCACCAAGTATCCTAATGTGTAATCTTTAGAACAAGGCCACCACACTGTATTAAGACAAAGCAAGTCCTTTCTGTATTTAATTTTCCCCTTCACATGGACAAGTGCCATAGGAACACTGTGGGGCCAGCATCTTCTATAAGACACAATCAATCACTGTCCCAATGGCATCTCTTTTTTTCACAAAAACACAAGTCACTTGCTAAAATTTTCTGATCCTTTGGAAAAGTCATTATTTACTTACATCTGTGGCATAAGACCTGATGAAATAGTGTCTAAACAGAGAAAAAATACACATATTCAACTAAGGAAGAATTGCATGGATGGGGAAAAATCTCACAGATGATTTGTTCCTTATTCTGAACCAATCTTATAGCTCTAGAAGTCCTGGAGCAACCTAAATTCTATTTGAAATAGTAATTGAATATTTACAGGAGGCAGTTACTCCAAGCAGAAGAGGTAGAAATATCAAAAGACAGTCTGTAATAATGTAAGGAATTTTTGTATAGTTAGAAAAACATCATCAAACTCTTCATTGTAATAGGGGATATTTGGCAATAGCCACTTAGCATTCTTTTTAATCCAAGGGGTTCAATTGTGATGAAGAACATGACCTAATGCCATGCAGTGCCATCCAAGTAGGAGGAAGAATATGGACCATGGAATATGGTAAAGAGTGGGGTCCCTCTCAGGATCCAAGTGTCAGAACAAGAAGTTAACACAAACAAATAAAAAGATTATCTTTTTCCTACATTCAAAATTATTAAAAGAGAAGACAAACAGGCAGGCCTATTGTGCACATTTGAGTGCAGAGTAGAATAGCACCATAAAGAATATTGATGCATCAATCCTAGATCCCTAGTCAATATCTATCCTAAAGTGCAAACTAAAACAAATAAATGAAGATGTTTAGTGAATGAAATAGAATTCTCTGGTTGGCCAGTATAGTAGATATAGAAATAGAGTCAAAAAACATCCAATCACCACATCACCATCCTTGTCACACTGTTACTCCTTCGGAGAAGGCAGGTTTCATTGTCAAAAATACACACTAAGATCAGAAGCTGCAGGGGAAGAAAGAAAATAATTAAAGATAACATCTTAGATGTACGTATGTGCAATACTTTAAACAGAGTTAAGTAGAAACATGCAGTGTAAGCCAGGTATATAAATACTTTGTGTGTGTGTGTGTGTGTGTGTGTGTGTGTGTGTGATTCAGTGTGACATTGTTTCTGACTTCAGGTGGTTACTCTGATACACTGGCTTTTGTCACTAGTGCCTGTTCTGTGTCCCTGAAGAAGTTTGCCACCATTGCCCTCTGGGCTTTACATCAGAAGACTACTGCATGGAAGAAAACAAAGGCCAGTAAGTGTACCTGAGTGTCCTTTCTTAAATTTGTGCCACCATGTTTTAACCCAGTCCCACTAATAGCAACATCCCAGGTGCCACCTCCTCCTGGGCAGATTTGTTCCTTGGTCTTTGAAAATAAGACATGAGCATAGATGGCATTAGAGATGTTGCTAATGGATTGCTCTAGAACATTTAATGTCATTGTTCTGTTGAAATAGTCTGAAAAGCCTCAAGCTCAGGCAAGAAACATAGGGCATTCTGCCTTCCAAAGTGGGAGATTAAGAGCTCTCATCTGATGGGCCTGTGATCAAGAGTTGCACCCCAGAACTTTCCTTGTGTAAGTGTGATGTCTGTGTAACTATCTCAGGCTGAAACTCAGCCACACATTCTCTCTTTTGCTTTGGGTACTGATAATTGTAGAGAACCTGAAGACCCAGATTAGTGGCTGAAGATCACTGCAGAAATACAATACACTTTTGGGTTGTAATTCATCCTACTTCAAAACTGCTTCATTGTTTAGGTGTTTCATTCTATGATTTAATAAATTATCCTAATGCATTTGTAGTCATACAATCTTGACTCACACCACTATTTAGGCTTTTATGAAAACATGCATCTTTGTAGCAAATTTCTCATTTTCCTTCACCTTGAAGCAGAAGAGTAAAGCTGAAAATGACTGATGGTTAAACATGCATGCAGCTATATCCTTTACAATACTTTCTTTTCCTCTCTTTTTTTTTCTTTACAATAGCTATAATCCATTCTCATAAACTACATAGAAGTTCTATACATGTATAAGTCTCTACATGTATACCTAGCCTTTCTTTATTAGAGGGAGAAACAAATCCAAACAAGTCAGCAATACAAATTCCTAGAGAAACATGAAATGAAAAGAATATACAAAAACACAACACTAGGTGATCTATGGTAGTCACTATGTCTCTTGTTATTTTCAATAAAATTGTCTATATCATCAAATATAATATAAAATTAGCATTGCTTTACACTATTAATAAAATCTAAACATTGGAGACATTATAGGACTTCAAAGGCAGTTAATCAAACCAGAATGGGTATCCTATTGAATCTTGTCATCTTCAGAATAGTTGCTCCTAGTCTCAAACTTGATACTCTCAAGCAAACCAGATTCAAATAAAAGTCAAGATAAAGCAGTATAACCAATATTCTCTGTCTAATCTCTGCTATGCTATTTTTCTTTGATTGTTGTTTGTTTACTTTTCTCCTTCATTCCACTGTCTTCCCCTTTCTTTGAGGCTTTTCTGCCATTTTTCCTGGAATCCTGGTGATTTTCTTCTCTCTCTCTAGAATGTCCTTCAATATTCTTTGCAGGTTTGGATTGGTGGTCACAAACTCTCCCAGTTCTACTTTCTTGTGGAAATATCTTGTCTCTCCATTAATTTTGGGAGACAGTTTTACAGGGTACATCAATCTGGGTTGGAGGTTATTTTCCTTTCAGGACTTGGAATATTTCACTCCAAGCTCTTCTTGATTTGATAGCTTGCATCAACATTTTGCCATGATTTTGATGAGTTTTCCTTTATAGGTAATTTGTTTCTTTTCTCTGAGCACTTTTAATATTCTGTTCTTGTGATGGATTTCTGGGATCCTGAATATTATATGTTTGGGTATAGATTTATTTTGGTTGTAGCTGGCTGGAGTTCTGTATGCCTCATTTATCTGAACTTCACTTCCATTACCTATGTTTGGGAAGTTTTCCTTAATTATTTCTGTGAATAGACTTTTAATTTCATTTGTATTTGTCACTATCTTCATTCACAGATTTTATTCATTGGTTATAAATCCTCTTGTAGTCTTGTAGCCTTTGTATCATTGCTTCCTGGTTCCTTATTATTTTTAAGAAATCCCTCCTTTCACAATCATCTATTGCAAATCTATCTTCAAGTTTTGAAAGTTTGTCTTTAGTTTTTATTAAAAGGTTTTGCCAGCTTTCAATGGAGTTTTTAATTTTCTGATATTCTCTTTGGATCTGTTTCATGTATTCTAGATTATGTTTATATTCTCCATCAAAGGCTTCTCTTCCTTCTCTTGGTTCCTCCATTCTTTCATTTGTGTCTACTTGAGGATTACCCAACATTTCTTTTATTAATGTTGTTATATCTTGCTTCACCTGAGTTAGAATTTCAGATTTAAATTTGTTGATGAGGTCATGGAGTATTTCTTTATTTCTGATGAGGCCATGTCTGATGTTACATGTTTGCTGCCCTCAACCTCCTCTGCATTTACCTCTACTGGACTCACTTTCCCTGGTTCAGTGGTTGGAGGCCTTTTGCTTTTTCTCTGCCTTGTTATGTTTCCAGCCCACTTCAGATGGGTGGGTGGTGGAGGTCTCTGGTCCCCTTGCACAGCCCAGAGCTTTTCTGGAGCGCAATGGCTAGGGAAGACTAACCATTCTTTTCAATGAAGCAATAGACATTGGTAATGTAATACTTTTACCTTGCACCTACTTTTTTTTTTCTTTCCCTCATTCCAGTTGTTTCTTCACCTTTCACAATGTTTATTGTTCATTTTTATCTTATTTATAATTTCAGTTTCTTATATTAGGGAGACAATACAATATTTATATATGCAATTCTGATTTATTTCACTTATGAATATGGTCTCAGATTCCATCCTTTTAACTATAAAAGCCTTGAGTTTCTCATTTTTTATAGCTGAGTATACTTCATTTTATAAAAATACCACCTCTTTTTTATATATGTTAATTTTCTGATGGGTATTTGTGTTTCTTCCAAGAGTTAGGTATTATGTATTATGCTGCTATAAACCTGAGTGCTCGTATATATCTGTGGTATGATGTTTTTAATATATTTAATATATTTTGGCATATTGTGGCAAAATACCAAAAGTGGAATAGCTGGGTCAAATGGTACCTCTAAATCTAGTTTTTTTGAGGAATCTCCACACTGATTTCCACAATGGCTGCACACTCTCACCGTCAGTGGAAAAGTTTTCTTTTTTCCCCACAGCCCCACCAATCATTGTTACTGATTGATTTCTTTATGATAGACATTCTTTCTGGGGTGAGATAGACTCTCAAGGTTGTATTAATTTGCAATTTCTCAAAAGACCAGTGATGTTGAACATTTTTTCATATATTTATTTGTGATTTGTATTTCTTCATCTGAGAAGTGTATGTTCTCAGATGTCCATTTTTGGATTGGGTCTTTGAAATTGGAAAAGGGATGTCTAGAAACCCTCTGTCTGATGGACAGTTGGCTACACACTTTTACCAATCTGTGGGTTATCTTTTCACACTGTTGTTTATTTCTTTGATGTGCAAATATTTTAATAAGATGAAATCCCAGTTGTTCTTTGAAGTACTCCCATGCAGTTTGTGTTTTTCTTATGAACTCTCTGCTCGCCAATATGACTTGAAAGCTTCTACCAGCTTTCTCTGCCAGTAGATCTAGTGTTTCTGTTTTATTTTATTTTTTAATTTAAAGAGAAAAAAGGCAAAACAGAAAAAAAGGAAGAAACAATACAGAATTTCAAAGAAAAAGAAAAAAATAAATGCTAAGAAATCACTAGTTGATAAATTACATATTGGCTTCTAGATATATTTGTTCAAGCTACAAAATTAAAGCATACAAGGTGGACAATCAAAAAATGAGGCTGCAAAGAGTTCTGTTCAACCATCCAACAAAAACTTAGCAATATGGTTATCAATTCTACACACTTAAACATACATGCAGTTATATCCTTTGCAGTGTTCTTTTCCTCCTTTTGCTTTTGAAGTCCATTATCTGCTTAGTTATATTGTGTTTCAGCTTTATCAGTACCTTCCTGATCTGTTTTGTTGTTATTTACATTTTATTATCTATTTATTTATTTTAATTTTTTATTATTTTGAAGGTAGCAAAACACAACAGAACAAGATGGAACAAAACTAAGACAGTGAAGTGAAATTGGTACAGAAACCTCCAAAAGGTTACTGGCGTAACAGTGATAGGTTCCATAGTATATCCCGTTATCTTCACAACAGTTGTTCTTTCAATTGGGTATAATCCAAATCAAAGGAAATACAGGACATTCTAGAACTTATCAAAACAACACTGGATAGAGCAATACCATTAATCAGAACAAAGCAAAACAGTGATAACAATATTTGCCTTCAACAAGATGGTACAAGGAAATCCCCCCTATTTACTACATTGCATATGGTCAACCTCTCAAGAGATGTCTTACTAACAGCTGGGGGTGGGTCTTGACTCTCAGCCCACACACTGGTAGGCTCATGGGAGTTGCTGAGCCATTCTTTTCCTGCTTCATGCCAGGTGCGCTTACCGAAGGGGGGGGGGACTGTCTTTGTGTTCTATGCCTCAATGGTCCAATCTCTGAGGCTGCTGGTTCTCCTTCCAGCTCAAGCTAGGGGCCCCTACAGAGAGGGCAGGCAAACTGCATTTGTGTGCTGTGCCCTGAGTCCCTCCATGTTCAGAGTTCTGGAAGTGCTGGTTCTCCTCCCAGCTCAGGGCAGGTGCCCCTACTGCCAGGGCCAGCAAACTGCCTTTTTCTGCTGTGCCTTGAGTCCCTCCATGGTTGGAGCTCTGGGGCTAGTGTTTCTATTTTAATATCTAGATCTTTGATCCATTTAGACTTTAGTGCTTGGTAATAGACATAATTTTAGTTTTAGTCTTCAGCTTGTGGAAAGATAGTTTTTCCAGCAGCATTTATTAAAGACACTATTTTTTTCCAGAGAACCTATTTTGTCAAAGACAAGGTGGCAGATTGTGTTTGTGATTATATCTGAATCTTTTAATCTCTTCCCTTAATCTTCAGATCTGTTTTTACTAGTACCATGCTGATTTTATCATGGTGCCTTGGTAGTGTAATTTTGAGTCAGGGATTGTGATGCCTCCTGCTTTGCCTTTGTTGCACAGTAATGCCTTTGCTATTCTAGGTATCTCTTCTTTCTAAATGAATTTTTGGAATGTTTTCTGTAGATCTGTGAGGTATAGTCAGGCTACAGAAGACATAAACATAGAATAAAGTGGAAGACACTGAAATTTCTGCAATGATAGCAACTGAAGTAAAGAAACAATCCATGAGGTTATAAAGGAGATCAGATAAGAATGTCTCAGATTAAAACAGAAGGAAAGTGAAGGAATTGCTCATGATAGTTATAGAGGACATAAATTTAAAAAAATAGGAGAATAGGAAAGTGATAGAAACCCTGAATGAATAATATAGGAAAGAAATCAAATGCATGAAAGAGATTCAAACAGATTTCTGGAAATTAATAACTCCATTGAAAGCTGTCAAAACTGATTGAAATAAGCTAAAGGTAGACTTTCAGACCTTGAGGATAATGTGACTAAAGATCATGAATAGCAAAATCTCTTAAAAATAACAAAGAAGCAGAAAAAGATATGACAGCTGCAAGATGATTAATAGTAAAACAAAATAAGTTTAATTGATGTTAATGAAAAACTGGGAGCCAATGCAAATGGCAAAAAAAGACTATTTGTAGAAATAACAGAACATTTTCCAAGTATGGGAACAGAATCTGGCATACATATAAATGAGACACATACAATTCCAAACCATGATGACCAAATAAATCTGTACCAAGAAATATAGTAATCAACATCCCATGAAATCAGCACAGAAAAACAATATGAAAAGCTGTTTGATAAAAGTAACAGATCACCTATGAATGAAGGCCCAAGAAAATCATAGTTGACTTCTTAATACAAACTTCAGATCTAGAAGAGCTTGAAGTATTTCACCTCATGAAAGAAAACAACATCCAACCCATATTGATGTACCTGCAAAATTGTATTTTGAAATCAGTGGAGAAAAAAATGGTTTCATTGTTGAGGAAGTTTTAAAAGTCAACTTGGGTAATAATGATCTTCTAGGTAAAGAAACCTATCACAAGGAGGAAATTATATATGAATGGAGATGAGTTCTTTTGTGTTTCAAGTGATGTAAATCACTACCTGCCTACTGTTTTCAATGCAAGATATTTGAACTATTCTAAAGGAGTTCTAAAAGGAAAATAGAAAAGGTTATAAATCTTTGTATATCTCAGTGATGCTATGCAGGGAAATGTGTATGCTATATAAATGATTCATTTAATTCCACAAGAGTTTTGGTCCTAAAAACTTCCCTATACTGATCTGTATAACTGTGTTATTGGGGTCCTTGGGAAACACTGTTGAACTTCTCATTCTAGTAGGACCCTTAGGGTTTGTGGCCATGGCTCTTCTCTGACTCTGGTGACAGAAGGGGCATCTGCCAGGGAAGGGTGGGGAAGCCATGAGCCCCATCACTGCCTTCCCAATAGCTTTGCATTTTCCCCAGGTCCCTGGCTCACCTGCTTCCCTCCCAGGTTGCATCTTTGAGGGTCAATATTCATGATGCCCTCTGGTCTAGGGCACTCTCCCCACAGGCGGCCACATAATTGGCTCCTGCTCAAAAGTCACCACCCCAAATCCCCCTGCTCCAATTTCTGTCCTATGCTATGTACTTCATAGTCCTAATCTGTTACCAAGTGAGTTTCTCTTCCTGTCTTTCCCCTTTCAAAAGCAGCACCATGTCTGAATCCCTCAGCATGCTTTCCCAGCCCCCAGAAATGTGCCTGAAATGTAGTAGGTGTTTGAGAAATATCTGTTTTGAGAAGGAGCAGGACACATGATGATTAGTCCAGAAAGTGTGGGGAGGGCAGGATTTCATGTAAGTTATACCTCTGCTGAGCAGGAGAGAGAGGTTGCTCAGGGCAGACTCCAAATCCAGAGTAGGGAACTTCTTCCTAAGGACCCAGGCAGTGACAGCAGAGCCCAGTGTCTCTGTGTCTGCCCTGTGTGGAACATCTGGGAGGATGTCATGAGGATTGGAGTGGACACCATGACCTTGAGGCAGGGAGTTGGTCAGTCTGGGTTCATGCTCTCTGTGTTTGAAGACTTACAGCCCCATTATATCCCTGGGTCTCAGTGTCCACATCTGTAAAATCAGGATAATGGTGTTCACACCGTATGATGCTTTTGCTGTGCAGAAGTGGACTAATCCCTAAATGCTTAGAGCAGACCTGGGCAGTAGACAGCATTTAAAAAGACTTGGCCATGCTTTTTATGAACTGAGGTTTTGAGTCCCATTCCATGCCATTTCTGCAGCAATGACATGGATGTCTTGTTACCATCTTTGTATGTATCATAAAAGAGATTTCTGTAATGTTCAGGCCATAGCACATTTTAGAGCCTGTTCCAGGTGGCTGAGATGCTTTTGCTTAGAGGAATGGATAGATCAGATTGTGGGAAATTCAATCACAGTGAATGTACACCTGTAACCTCTGGGTTGGTATGCTAGCTCTGCCTGAAAAGTCATTTTATTTCTTTGATCCTCAGTTTCCCATTCCAATCTGGTCTTTGTGAAGTAGGCATGGATGAGTAGAGTGTAATATGTTTTCTCACATTGAGTACCATGTGAAAGTTTCATGATTCTCTTCTACTTTGCATCTACTGTCATACTCAGTCTGCAGCCCACATCAAGCCATGCTACATAAGAGGATTAAAATTAAATCATTTGATAAGTTGCAACTGGTAACAGTAAAATGCCACCTCTTGATAGAAACAGTTTTAACAAGAGCCTGGACCTTAAGTCAAAGTTATACCGTGCCAATTATGGGACATCAGATGTAGCTGTTGGCCAGGAAGAGAGTATAGATGGTGCTGGGAAAAGAGCTACACAGCTTGGATATTGAATCCCAGTTTTGTTTGGTTTCCAGAAGGATGATCTCAGTGAATAATTTCTCTCTTCAAATATTCAATTTCCAATCTGTAAAATTGTGGAAAATAAGCCTATGTTTCAGGCTGCTCTGCACTACAGCACAGAAGGCCTACTGTGATTCTGTCAACAAGTAGGTGCTCAACAAATTTTCCTTTCTTTAAATTCCAGTTTCCATGCAGCCTCTGATAGGCATCCCAAAAAATATTCTGTCTGAAAGTTGGTTACATCATAGGGTCCTGTTTTTATCAGTAGATTCAGCATCGGATGAGTTTAGTGAATTTAGTTGGAAGTGGGTTGCTGAGGACTTAACCCAAATAGCTGTGTCCTTGTCCTCAAATCCTCCTTTGTCTCTTTGCTTCCTGACTACCATGATTGAACAGCTTTCTTCTGTCATGTCCTTCCATGCTGCCTTTCTGCCTCAGAGCCAGCTGACCTGTGAATGAATCCATGAGACAATAAACATGTATTCTTTTAAGTTGGAGGTCATCAATATTTTTTCTCAGCAATGAAGAAGTGACTTACAGAGATTTTGGAACCAAAGAACTGGAATCATTTCTGTCACTGTCCTGAGCATATAGTTTAAATGCACTTGGAGCTACATTGTGGGAGGAATTTGGAAAGGATTGAAGGTGTCAGGCAAAGAAGCTCTAGAATATTGATATACAGATAATGGAGACATGGGAGAGGGAACTAAAAACCCAGGTGATTACAAATTTATTTCATCAAATAATTCTCTCATTCTGGGAATTGGGGCTGTGAAGATTTGAAAGGAACACAAGGAGACAGTTGCATTTCTGCAAGTTTGTGTCTCATAGGACAATGACAAATTATTATATTTTGTATTTTAGTCATATGGAAGTTTTCATGGAATATATTGGGAACATCTAAAGAGAACAACAAAAGAATAAAACTATCAAACTCTCCATTTTGTTTTTGTTTATAGTTTGCTTCCTTATCCAACTCTCCATTTCATTTACTTCCTAATTTTCCTTTGTTCTTTAGTCCCATTGATCTACCCATGAACTCTGCTTATACTTTTTTGCCTTTGATACTCTTCTTCCCACCCATCCTTGTTTCTGCCCATCCATCCATTTAAATATGCTTTCAATCTGCTCATTTATGGAACAGTTTTTATTGCATATGCATACTCAAAAGTCCAGTAAAGGAGAAATACTATCTCCTTTCAAAATAGATGGCAAATATTGATTTCAACTAAACTCTCAACAGTATCAAAAATCTGCACCCTGTGACCAATTAAGATTTTAATCAAAACAAAATTTTCAGCTTTATTAATGAAATTCTTCAAGTTAAACACTTAAAGAAAAATGATGACTCAAAAGCCAAAAACTGGATGTGAGCACACAGTGAGCTACATCAACTGACTTGTTTAATATTGATTTTCAGACAGATGCTTGTTAAGCCTCAAAGTATTCCAGGTTGAACTCAAACTTACAATCTTCAGCCTCATTATCCCATAGTGCTGAGATCACATGTATAAACCATCATGAAAAGAATTAAAATTTCATATATATATATATATATATATATATATATATATATATATATATGTAATATGGCAGGTAAACCATTTCCTGTCACATTATCTAAAAATCCTTTAAAATACTTGGATAAAAACATGACAAGTAAGCTTATTTTATAAACTATATGTAGTATGATGCAAAATGTACATTGTACATGTATATACCTCTCAGTCAAGAATAATTAATTGGGATACAAAGAAATACAAATGTGGGATGGAAAAACCTTCTACCGCATATCTACAAGATTTTTCTCAAATTATTCTATAAATTCAATACATTGGCCTCATAAAATCAGCAATATTTATACTTGCATTAACCAGTCAGTTGTAGAATCCTAAAAGCCAAATGAGGCAAGGCACTTAAAGTAATGCAACTTATTGAAAAAGGAAGTGAGAGAAGACAAATATGCATATAGTCACCAAAATGTACTATATCAGTACATAGAAGACAGGATAAACCTTCAATGGAAAAGCAATAAAATACATTAAAAAATTGAAAAACAGTGACAGAAAGGAAGAGATTTCACATCATTTTATTTTTTAAATTTTATTGAAAGACAGAAAGAAAAGGAAATTTAAAAAACAAAGTAGAAAAAAGTGAGAATGAAGTAGAATACAGAATTAAAAAAATTTAACATCATAAAATCACTAGTTAATACATTACATATTGTCATCTTAACAATAGTTGTTAAAGTTACAAAATAAAGGCAAAAAATGTAGTGAGACACTGAAACATTGACAGTACAAATATTTTTGTTCAATGATCTGACAGAAATTTAGTAATATGGTCATCAATCTTACACACTATACATACTGTTCTATCCTTTAGAACATTTCCTTTCCTTTTACTTTACAATATGTATTATACTTTTTGGATACCACTATTTTTTCAGTTCTTATTATTTTTTACACTAGACAATGTGATATTTACTAATGTGAGTCTTGTTTATTTACTAATGAGGATATTCTCAAGTTGTCTCCATTTACATATAATGGCTTCAATATCATCATTTTTTATAGCTGAATAGTATTCCACTGTATAACAATACCACATTTTTTCATCCACTCTGTGATTGATGGGCATTTTGGTTGTTTACAAGATTTAGGTATCACAAATTGTACTGCTATGAACATGTTTGCACATATATCACTATGACATGAACTTTTCAATTTTTCTGGGAAAATACCCAGGAGGGGAATAGCTGGATTGAATGGAACTTCCAATCCTAGTTATTTCAGGAATCTCCATACTGATTTCCACAGTGGTTGCACCAGTCTGCTTTCTCACCAACAGTGGAGAAGTGTTCCTTTTTCCATGCAACCTCACCAACATTTATTATAAGTTGATTTCTTGATGGCAGCTATTCTTTCCAGAGTGTGGTGAAATCTCAATGTTATTTTAATTTTCATTTCTCAAATGACCAGTGATGGTGAACATTTCTTCATGTATTTATTTTCCATTTGTATATCTTCATCTGAGAACTGTGTGTGCATCTCAATTCCCATTTTTTGAGAGGGTCTTTGAATTTGGGGTGCTTGATGTTTTTCAGTTCATTATATATTCTGGATATAAGTCATTTGTCTGAGGGATTGTTGGCTAAAATCTTCCCATTCTGTATGCTTTATTTTCACTTTGTTGGTGATTTCTTTTGAAATGCAAAAATGTCTTAGTAATATGGGATCCCATTTGGTAATTCTTTGAAGTATTTCCTGTGTGGTTTGTGTTTTATTGATGAATTATCTCCCTACCGTATGTCTCCAAGATTTTTACCAACCTTGGCTTCCAGTAGATTTAGTGTTTCTGTTTTAATATTTATATCATTTATCCATTTTGACTTTAGTTTAGTGTATGATGATAGGCACTGGTCTAGTTTCAGTCTTTGGCATGTGGAGAGCCAATTTTTCCAACACCATTTATTAAAAAGTCTGTCTTTTCCAGTGAACATAATTAGCCCTTTTGTCAAATTTAAGGTGGCTGAGTGTCTTTGTGGTAGTGTTTGCATCATCTAATCTGTCCCATTGACCCTCAGGTCTATTTCTTTGCCAATAGCATGCTGATTTTATTGCTGTGGCTTTGCAGTATAGTTTCAAGTCAGGAATTGAGATGCCTCCTGTCTTGCCTTTGTTGCCCAGAATTGCCTTTGTTATTCTAGGTTTCTTCTGTTTTCAGATGAATTTTAGGAATATTTTTTCTAGATCTGTAAGATATGTTAATGTTATTTTGATTGCAATTCTGTTGAATCTGTATAGCAGTTTTGGGAGTATGGCCATTTTCACAATGTTGATTCTTCCTAACCAAGAGCAAAGAATGTAGTTCCATTTTCTATTATCCTCTTCAGTCTCCTTTCTTAGAGTAGTATAATTTTCAGTATATACGTTTTTTATATTGTTGATTACATTGATTCCTAGGTATTTCATTTTTTAAGATGCTAATGCAGTATTTCCAAAATTTCTCTCTTGGTGCATTTTTGTTTGTTTACAGGAATGCTATTGATTTTTGAGTGTTGACTTTGTATCCAGCTATGCTGCTGAAGCTTTTTATTACCTTTAGTAGGCTTTTAATGGAGTTTTTGGGATCTTCTATGTAGAGTATCATGTCATCTGCAAATAATGATAATTTAACTTCTTTTCCTATTTTTATTCCTTTTATTCCTCCCTCTTGTCTGATTTCTCTGGCTAAGATTTCCAGATCTATATTGAATAGGAGTGGTGATAGTGGATATCCTTGTATTGTTCCTGATTTTAGACTGAAGACTTTCAGTTTTTGTCCATTTAGTATGATGTTGGCTGTTGTTTTGTCATAGATGGCCTTTATGAGATTGAGGTAGACACTGTACATTCTGAGTTTCTGTAAAGTTTTTATCATGAAAAATGTTGGACTTAATGGAATGCTTTTTCTGCACCTGTTAAGATGATCATTTGGTTTTTATTTTTGGCTCTGTTGATGTGGTGTACTACATTTATTGATTTGCATATGTTGAACCATTCCTGCATTCCTGGAATAAATCCCACTTGGTTGTGTTGTATAATCTTCTTGATAATTTTCTGCATTCTATTTGCCACTGTTTTTTTGAGAATCTTTGCATCAGTGTTCATTAGTGAGACTGGTGTATAGTTCTCCTTTTTATTGCGTCTTTCTCTGTTTTTTTGTATCACAATGATAGTTGCCTCCAACAATGAGCTACAGAGGACTGCTTCTGTTTCTATTTCATTGAAGAGTTTAAGGAGTATTGGCATTAAATCTTCGCTAATTTTTTTATAGAATTCAGCTTTGAATCCATTAGGACCTGTGCATTTATTTGTTGATAAGTTTTTAACCACGTTTTTTATTACAGTAGCTGATATTGGATTATTCAAAATAGTTAAACCTTCTTGAATGAGATTTGATAGTTCATGTTACTAGAAATCTGTCCATTTCCTCTGTGTTTTTCACTCTCTGTGAGTAGAGATTTTCAAAGTAGGTGTTAGTGATTTTTTTGAATTTCAATGGGATATGTAGTAATTTCCCCCTTTTCAGTTCTTATTGTGTGAATTTGTGTTTTTTCTTTCTTTTTCTTCAAAATTGGCTAGGGGTTTGCTAATTTTGTTTATTCTCTCAAAAAACCAACTTTTTGTTTCATTAATTCTTTGTATATTTTTAGTTTAAATTGCATTGATTTCTGCTCTAATCTTTACAATTTCCTCTCTTCTGTGAGCTTTGGGTTCAGCTTGTTCTTCCTTTTCTAGAAGCTTGAGATGGAGCATTAGGTTGTTTATTTGTGCTCATTCAGTTTTCTTCATATGACAACTTATTGCTATTAATTTCCCTCTTATGACTGCTTTCATTGCATCCCACACATTACAGTATGTTATTTCTACATTTTCATTGAATTATAGATATAGCTTTATTTGTTCTTTAATTTCATCTGTAGCCCACTGGTTGTTCAAAAGGTTATTTAATTTTCATGTATTTATGCAGGTTTTGCAATTTCTTTTGCCATTAATTTCCAATTTCTGTGTGCTATGGTCAGATATTATGCATGGGATGATTTCAATACTTTTGCATTTGCTTAAGAATATTTTATGGGATAATATATTGTCTATTTTGGTGAATGTCCCTTGCACAGTTGAGAAGAATGTATATTCTGATGTGTTTGGGTCGAACACTCTGTAAATGTTTACTAAGTCCAGTTGCTCACAGGTATAATTCAGCTTTCTTATTTATTTGCTGACTTTTTGTCTAGTTAATCTATCTCTTTGTAACAACAGACTGTTAATGTCCCCTATTATAATTGTGCACTTGTGTATTTGGTTTTTCATGTCCTTCAGTATTTGTCTTATGTTGTTGGGTGCTCCTGTGTTTTGTGAGTATATGTTTATAATTGTTAGGTCTTCTTGTAATTTTCCACTTACAAGTATGTAGTAGCCTTCTTTATCTCTTTTAATCATTTTATGTTTAAAGTTCAACTTGTCTGCAAACAGAATAAGTACTCCTGCTTTTTTCTGGGTTCCTGTTGCATGGAATAATGTTTTCTATCCTTTGCCTTTTAACATATGAGTTTCTTTTTGAGTCATGTGTTTTTTGTATACAGCATATTGTGGCATTCTGTTTCTTTTTTTTTTTTTTTTTTGTGCCATGCATTGAACTCATGACCTCACATTTCCAAACCAGGCACTTATGATGCTGAGCTAAACCCCTGGTGCTGCATCCTGTTTCTTGATCCATTCTGTCAACCTGTTCCTTTTTATAGGTGAATTGAGCCCTTTTACATTTATGGATATTGCTGATATGTACTGGCATAACCTTGGCATGTTTTGTTTCTATTGTTGGTTTCCTATTTTTTTCTCTTGTTTAATTGCTGGTCCAGCCTGGTGGTTTCCTTCTATTATTGTTCTGGGGGTTGTGGTCATTTTTATCTCTATCTAGCATATCTTTCAGTACTCTTTCTAAGACTGGTTTTGTGGACATGAATTTCTTCAATTGTTCTTTGTCATGGAGTAACTTGTTTCTCCATTAAATTTGAAAGATAGTTTTGCTGGGTACATCAGCCTGGGTTGAAAGTTGTTTTCTTTTAGGGCTTGAAATACTTCACTCCAAGCTCCTCTTAACTTCAAGATTTGTTCTGAAAAGTGTGCCATGATTCTAATAATAGACTTTCCTTAATAGATGAATTGAGTCTTTTCTATAACTGGTTTTAGAATTCTGTTTTTATGCTAAATGTCTGGAATCTTAATTATTATATGTCTTGGTATAGATTTATGTTGGTTGTGACTGTTTGGTGTTCTGCATGCCTCACTTATTTGTATACCAGATTTTTCCCTATATTTGGGAAACTTTCTGCTATGACTTCTGTGAATAGTTTAGTTATGTCATTTTCATTGCCTCCTGCATCTTCACTGGTGCCTATTAGTCTTATATTGTTTCTCTTGGCATCATCTTGAATCTGCTGGATTGTCATTTTGTGCTGCTTTGTTGTTTTTATAAGTTCTTCCCTTTCATGATTCCTATCTGTGATCCTGTCCTAAAAGTCTGAAATTGTGTTTTTTCTTCTGCTTTTATAAATGATAAGAAAGATTATGAATTTATTTGCCCATGATTGTGTTACCATTTTAGCATGGAGCAAATGACAATTTTAGTCACTCTCCCTCAAAAATCAACTGTTCCACTGTTCCATTTCTCCAAATCCAGAACACCCAATGCAAACTTCTCTGGATTGGTCCTGGTCTTATCTTTTTTTATTTTGAAGGTTGTAAAATACAGCAGAACAAGATGGGACAAAGCCAATTGAGACAGTGTACTGAAATTAGGACAGAAATTCAGAGCAGGTTACCAGGATAACAGCAATAGGTACAATAGTATATCTCATTTTCTTCCAATAGTTGTTCCTTCAATCAGGAACAACAAAATTGAAGGAAATGGCAAACTTATAAAAACAGAATATTGAATAGAGCAATGCCATTAATCAGAACAGAGCAAAACAGTGATAAAAATATTTGCCTTCAATGAGATGGCAAAAGAAAATACCCCTTATTTGCTATATTGCATATAGTCTAACTCACAAGAGATGTTCAGATCTTTGCTCTCACTTCCAAAGGGGGAGGGATAGATGTTTGACTCTTAGCCCACGTGCCAATAGGCTCACAGGAAATTACCAGAGTGGTGAGCTGGCTGCTTGTTTTCCCAGCATTTCAAGTTCCAACATGGTCCAGATCTGAGGAAATGCTGATGGTTCTCACCCTGGGGTGGCCAGGGATTGCCAGGCCACAGCTACTTACCAGAGGGGCAAGCTAATTGCTTGTTTTCCCAGCACCCCACAAGGTCTGAAATTCTATCTTCAGGTTCATTTAAATGGTTTTCCAGCTTTCAATAAAATTTTTCATTTCTTGAATATCTCTGAATTTGTTTCATGGATTCTGCTTGTTTTCTGTATTATTCATTCAAAGTTTCAATCAATTTCCCATGGTTCTGTATTTTTTTTGTCTATTTCTTCTCTAGCTATGTTGAGCAACTCATTTACTAAGGTTGTTATTTCTTTCTTTACATAAGACAGTATTTCTAATTTGATTTGCTGTATAGCCTCATGGATTTGTTTCTTTACTTCATTTGCTATCATTTCAGAGATTTCTGCTTTATAACTTTAAAGTCGTCTATTTCAATGTCACCTCAACTTGCTCCTGATGGACGAGATGTTTGAGATTGCATTTTGCCTTTTTGTTTCGTCATTTTCACCTTTTGGGTAAGTATTTGACATTTCAAATCCAACAGTCTCAACCGTCCCCTAGTGTGAATTTTAGGGTTTTACTGTGTGGTTGATGTTTGTCCAATTGCTGGGTACCACAATGAAGAGGAGAGCCAGTCACCTGAATTCCTCCTACAGGGCCTGTTGTATGAGACCTATATTGTTTCTGGACTAAGTAATCTAGAAATATTGATGTAGGTCAACTCTTAGTTCCTGCTGTTGCTGTCTTCAGGTTGTTGCAGGTCACCAGATCTCCCTGTCTATAATGTTTGTGTCAGCTGAGGCCCTACTTTGTCACTGGGGGTCTCATAAGCTCTTTTAATTTTTTCCCAAAATGGGTGGGACCTTATTGGCACATTCCTTAACCTGTCTGATGTTCTCTGTGTGGAGGAAAGGATTACCCACTCTCTTGCCAGGTTTGTCAAAGTCTTACATTTGGAGGGAATTTTATTTCCACTCCTATTTACCCACTGCAGGCCTCGATTTTAGGGATAAACTCACCACATTGACTGGAGCCTGCTGAGGTCTTCTGTTTGGGTGAGGGGTTCCTGAATCTCCCATGCAGCCAGTACAGTAATCCACTGTAGTCCAAGTTTCTGGGATAGGGGGTTGAATCCAAAGATCAAATGCAGTATAGGTCCAGGAGGTGGGTGGGTTCCATAAGGGGTGTACCTATGGCAGCAGTCTGAGGTGACCCAGGTCTGCTGGGGTGTTGTAGGTCTTCTCAGTGGAGGAGCAGGCTCAGTAGTGGCACTATGAGGCTGCGCAGTTGTTCCAGGGCTTCCCAAGTGTTTCTGGCCAAGCGGTAGGCCCAGTGGCAGTACTCTGAGATGGATCTGTCATTCTGGAGCTTTCCAGGTGTTCCTGGCTGAGAGGCAGGTCTAGAGGAAGCATTCTGAGGCCATCCAGACCTGCTGGGGCATCCCAGGTGTTCCCAGCCAAGGAGCAGGCCCAGCAGCAGCAGTCTGAGGCCACCCAGAAATGCTGGGGTGTCCCAGGTGTTCTAAGCCAAGGGGTAGGCCCATCGGTAGCAGTCCAAGGCCACCCAGGAATGCTGGGGCTTCCCAGGTATTTTCAGTCAAGGGCCAGGCCCAGCAGAGGCAGTCCAAGGTGGCTCAGTCATTTTGGGGCTTCCCAGGTTTTCCCAGCTGAGAGGCTGTCCCAGCAGCAACAGTTGGAGGTCTTCACATCATTTTAAAATGAGAAAAAATATTAACAAAGTAAAAAAAAAAGAATAAAATTGAGTAGTATAAACAGAAACAACAGGATGAATTTTGATTGAAATAAATAAAATATCTGGAATAAAATTCAATTGCAAGAGACGAGGGCCATAGTTTCTAGTGACCATTATGCTAGTAGAAAAAGAAGGTGCATCACTTATTAAGGATCTAAATCCCATATAGTAGATTATAGTATCTGATGTCACACATGGATCAGCTTTGACATCAAGGCCACTGGTTATATTAGAAATATGTTTAATTATAAGAAGGTATCTTTCTCACATAATGTGTGTTATCCCTGATCCCAGTAAGAGAATTTCTCTCTGGTCTTAACAAAATAATGTAGCACTTAGGGAAAAAGATGCAGCCCAGCATCCCTGCACTGGAGGCTAAGATGGAGAAGACCTCCATGGCCACCATCACTTTCCCCTTGCTGCTGTGGTACACAGGGAGGAATGTGACCCAGACACTGCAGAACACCAGCATGCTGAATGTCAGGAACTTGGCTTCATTGAATGTTCCAGGCAGGTTCCTGGCCAGGAAAGCCACTGTGAAGCTAAGCAGGGCCAGCAAGCCCAGGTATCCCAGGACACAGTAGAAGGCCATGAGGGAGCCCTTGTTGCACAGGATGATGATGTGGCCATGCTCAGAGTGTGTATCTGTGTCAACATAGGGTGGATTTGTCACCATCCAGACTGCACAGAGAGTGAGTTGGATC
>PVLA01016747.1:0-19683 GCA_004027455.1 Hydrochoerus hydrochaeris
TCTCCCATTTCTCTCACATTATTCACAGAAGGCAAAACCCCACAATCAGTCCTCACAAAGGGGTTATCTAGAGGGCCTCCAGCAACCCCCCTGGAGTCTCCACCCTCGACTTCATATTGAGCATTACATAAAAACATACACATGTGAACTACACAAATTACAATTATCAGTACAAAACATTTCAAGATCCCCGTGCCCAGTTCCCACATGTGGCGTCCTTTTCCTGGAGAAGCGATTGTCACAAGGCGTGGATGGACTAGGACGCGGCATGGACAGAAAAGGGCGCTGCACCTGCCCTGCCCAGAGACCACCCCGAGACCATCTCGTGGCCACCCCCTGGCTGCCCAGGCTCAGCAGACAGCAGCAGTGCTCTCTCCCACTCCCCGCCCTAAAGAAGTGGCCCAGCAACTGCCCTGGTGTGGGAGGTCAGGGAGGAGTCAGACCCACTGGGAACATCCCAGAAATCCCCAAATACAGTCAGCCATGGTAAATGCAGCCAACCCCCTGGACAGTCCCCCAAAGTGGTGGCAGTCCCAGTTTTAACCCTGCCATTTTCACAGAGATGGAGCTGAGCTATTGTCACGGCAGCTGCTGCCCTCTTGGACACCACAACCCACCCATGGACGTGGGTTCATGGGACCATAGCAGGCTTCAATTTAAACCCCAACCAGCAAAACTAAATTTGGTCCAACCAGTAAACTCAGATTGTGGCCCACTGAATTTTAACCAATCAGCAATCTCAACTCTGAACCAATGAGCAGGCTCAGCTGTGGACCTTCACAGGTCTGCTGCTCCTTTGAGCACTGCTCCCCTCCTACTCCTTGAGTTAGGGTTAGGGTTAGGGTTAGGGTTGGTCTCTCCTGCCTTTATTCTCCCATGCTGCAGCCCATCTGAATGAAGCCCTCCTCCAGCAGGGCTGAGAATCTACCTGTGAGTCACTTCTCAGGCAGTGTGAGCTCAGAAGGTCCTGTAGACTGACAGGCAGACAATTAAGACCAACTGCAAAAAGCATCAACCCCCCATTGGCCGGCAGCACCTGCCCGACATAGTGGCGATCCCCATCCTCAGCTCATTCCTGGGACCCTGAGGGCATGGGAGATGCACAGGACTGAGAACAGTGGACCCTGAGATTCAGAGTCCATAGCGGAGCTGCAGGCTGCCAAGCTGTAATTTCTACCTAGATCAAGCAAAAGAACCCTGACTGGTAGGTGACTGGCAAGATCAAATGTCCACAAGCACAAGTGGCCTCTTGGGTAGCTCCTTGTTTTGTGCTGTCCACTGAGGACCCTCCTCTGGCCCTGAGTGAGCTCTGGCATGGCTGGGCAGCTCACACTTAGCCCTCACCACTGCTATGACCAACACCCCTATTTGCATTGTAGGACCCCCCAGTCCCAGGTAAACTGGGGCACTGGAGGCTCTCTTCAGTGTCCTGGTGGGCGTGGCAGCACTGCACCCCATCAAGGCTGGCTTCCCTGAGAGGTGACAAGGCTGTGCCAGGAAAGCCGCACTGCTGCTGGACACCTCATGCACGCCCAGCTGTCTGGCAACCTGGGGCTCACCCCGGACATGGGACATGGCTCCTTCCCTGGGACACTGCTCCTGCCCCAGGACACTCAGCTGGCCGCGCGGGGCTCTGCCTGTCATTCGTGTGGTGCATGGCAGCGAGGAAGGGTACAGAGAAACCTTCAGGTTGGCTGTACCACCAGCACCGGGTACCTGACAGAGCTGGGCTCAGCCCCACCCCATGACCAGCAGCATCGGCCAGGGATGTGGTGCCTGCAGCTTCTTCTCCACACAAGTGGGCACCTCGCAGCACACAGCGAGGGGAAGGACAGGAGGCTGCTGGCTGCAGAGCCAGCCACTTTCTAGGAAAAGCACGGGAGGTGGGAGGTGGGCCGGGCGGGGACTCCCCCAGCCAGTGAGCTCCCTCGTCCTGCCCTCTCCATTGCAGGCGCAGCGGGAAGGCAGGTGGGGCCTTTTGGCTTCTGGCTTTTGTTGTCCCTTGAAGCCTGGCATCACCGAGGCTCCACCCACACCAGCCCTGGCGGCCAGCCTATCTCCGCCCTCCTGTCCCCGTCCCCATCCGCTCCATTGTCTTCCTACTGCAGCCCTCATTCTCTCTCCTCTCACGTGGAAGGGAGCTTTCGGAACCACCTAGCCGCCCCGGCCTCCCGCGGGGGCCTGACAGTTGGAGCCGAAGCCCTTGGAGTGATAAATCTTCCTTATTAAAGTCCTTTGTTTTGGAGCAGCTACCCGCCTCCCGCGTCCTCCTCGCAGGGCAGCAGGGAAATGTCTTCAAGCAGCTATTCATGTTTAAACTCTTCACCGGATGAAAAGTGTTCTCCGCTACATTTGTTTCTGAATTGTTTTAATTCATTCAAAGTGGGTTTCCGAGTGAGGCTTGGGACCGAGTCCCAGACTGGGAGTTAGCAAAGAGGCCCTTGTGAGAGATCTGCAATGTACCTGGGGCTGCTGCCAGCCAGAGGTGCAGTACCAGACTCGGCGACCCAGGACAGGGACAAGGGGGGCCCGCCACACAGGGACAGGTATGTGGTGCAGGGCTCCAGGAGGACCCAGATGAAGCCAGAAAGTCTCAAGCTGGAGACCGCTCCCCAAGGGGAAATAAATACCCTGCAGTCACAGCAGCCACAGAGCTTCTGAAACCAAACCAGATCCAAAGCTCAGGGGAAACAAGCCCAACTCCAAGGCTCCGAAGACTCCTGTGAAGGCACAGTGTCTGCTGCAGGCAGATTTACCCATTTTCACATGCAGACTCCTGGGGGTGTCATAAGCTCAGACTCTGGATTCCCAGGGGGAGAGTGTGGAGCTCCCACTTCCCAGTTATGTCCCCCATCTGGGTGCAGATGAGCTCCTATGCCCTCCCTGGGAGTGGGCTGAGGGTCCTTCCTGTCCCAGGGACACAGCCCCTCCTAACGGGCTGCCTGTGGCCCAAGGTCTCCGCCCAGCCCAAGGCTCCAGACCACAACTCTACCCCAGTCACCCGTGCCGGAATGCTTCCCGCCCCTCATTCATTTCTGGACCTCCACATATTTCCATCCACTATTTCCATGCGTTTTTGCCAAGCTCTGTATTATTTCCGCCCATCGTTTTCCTGGAACCCGACACTTGCTGTGGAATTCCGAACGCTGCTACGGAGCTCGCACATCTTCCACTTAGAGCAAAGGGCACTTTCCCGTTCTGCTTGGAGGATGGAAGACTGGCTGGACATGGGACTTTGGAAACGATGGCTGGCCCGTCACCAGCACAGTGTCTGTCTCAAGGCAAGGAGGGTGGCGTGAGGGAAGCCCCTCCCGCCCAGGTGCCATGGAAGTGGCCTGTGTCCTCACAATGTGGGACACGCCCACCCCCAGCTGGGTCCACTTGCCGAGGATGGGCAGAGACAAGTGGCAGAACTTCCAAATTTCACAGACCCCCCCCTCCCATTACCTCTGAAGTCACCTCCTGATTAGCTCTGTCCAACACCCCAAGATCTGCACCAAGAAGAAAACAAGTTTTTATATGGTAAAAAAATCTCCACAAGCTTTCACCAAATGATAGCTTCAAAACACGCCTCCTTCCCCTCTGGGGAAACGGCGCATGAGGTCAGAGTGAGGCTTGTTAGCGAACGTCCACGCCGCTGACCCCAGGAGAAGCCTGCACCCAGGTGAGGGGACCCGGGACTTTAATAAACTCTGGTTCTAAGTTGCAAAATTATTAGCAAGATGGTTGGCTGCTATTGAAATAGGAGTTTTATTTTAATTTATACTGTAATGAATGCTTATAATAGTACTCTACCATAAACAAGCAGCACAATCTTATAAAATTTTCATCTTTATCTATTTTGGGGAGAAATAGTCCTGTCTGCCTAATTGAAGCATCTGTCATCCTGACATTAAATAGTGCATCTCTGGTCCTTTTATTATATTGTGGCGCATTTCTCATGCACTGTTAAATTGAAATAAGGTGCTCACTTGGAGATAAAGGGAGATAATAGGTATTTTATAAGGAGGGGGAAGGAGGATTCATCTCACATCAGGGCTAAGAATTGCTTTATCTCTTTCCTGGAGTTTGCAGCCCTAGAGGGAGCTTTGGCTCGTCACATCTCTCAATGCTCCACTAAGAGAAGGATCAGATGAGAAACATTTAGACAAGCATTAGAACAGTGATTGCCCACAGCCAGCCGTCTGTGCCCTCTGAGAGCCACTTCCTGGGCTGCGCAGCGGGGCCGGGCCTTGGCCCAGCCGCCGACAGCAATCCAGCATTGGGAAGCGCGCCCCATTGTTCTCCTGTAAGAGTCGGCTCTCCCCAGAGCACCTCCAGCGCTGGGTGCTGATCTGCGACAGCTCCCTTTCTGCTCGGGGATTGGCTCTCTGAGTAAGCAGTGTCCATAAAATCACGACTTTGAGTCACCCACCCGGAGCATCTCGCCAGCACCTGAGCCCTCGGCAGCCACCCCGCTCAGCTCTCCCGCTCTGCGAATCAAACATTCGCAGGGCTAGGAGCTGGATGGAGACCATCCAGCTGTGAATCCTGGCTCCTCTGTGCCTCGGGAGCTGGGAGGGCGTCCAACAGCCTCTCCATGCTCAGCTCCTTGCCTGTGAGCAGGAGTGATAAAGGCACTTAACGGCAGAACTGGTGTTTCCTCTATTGTTTCTTAGGGCATCCAGTATGAGTGTCAGAGCTTATCAGACCTCTCTACAGTGACACATCATTGACAATCAGGATGCAGATGGTAATGGTGGTGATGGTGGTGATGGTGATAGTGGTGATGGTGATGGTGGTGACGGTGGTGATGGTGATGGTGGTGGTGATGGTGGTGATGGTGGTGGTGGTGATGGTGGTGATGGTGGTGGTGTGGTGATGTTGGTGATGGTGATGGTGGTGATGGTGATAGTGGTGGTGATGGTGGTGATGGTGATGGTGGTGGTGATGGTGGTGGTGATGGTGGTGATGGTGATGGTGGTGGTGATGGTGGTGATGGTGGTGGTGATGGTGGTGGTGATGGTGGTGATGGTGATGGTGGTGGTGATGGTGGTGATGGTGGTGGTGATGGTGATGGTGATGGTGGTGGTAGTGATGGTGATCGTGGTGGTGGTGGTGGTGATGGTGATGAAGGTGATGATGAGGATAATGGCATTAGGATGGCTGGGGCAATGACAGTGATGGTGATGACAGTGGTGGTGGTGATGATCATGATGGTGGTGGTGCTGATAACAACAGTAGCAACAGTGGTGATGATACATGATAAAGCAGCATCAGTGGGTATTTGCTAACTTCCTGGATGGATTTAAAGTGCCTAATATATAGTTGTTCATCTCTTCTTACCAACCACCCTAAGACACAGGGATGGTGACCACAGTGAGAAAATTGGGGCATGCATTATTAAATAACTGAGCCAAGGGCACCCACCAGGCATGTGGCCTGACTGGTATTCAGACCTCAGCAGCCATCCAGTGATCAGTGTAGTCCCATCTCCTTGCAGTGCTGAGACTGACAGCCCCTTCCCCTCTGAGTACTCACAAGGCAACCCTGGAGTGGGGTGGGAGGTGCCTCACTCTGGCACCTCCTGCAGGGGTCCAGGCAGCTCAAATTGGATGAACTGAGGTCCAAGGACAGCCTGACAGCCTGACTCTCAATACAGCAATCACTCAAGAGCTGCAAAGCCAATGGCCGTGAATCTCCAAACCTAAGCTCAGCAGCAAAGCTTTATGTTGAGAAGGGAACATCTGTGCAAGGGGGGTCTGATTACACAGCTGATACCAAATCCTGCATGGAAGGCACTTCACCAGGTGTCACCCCAGATGCTGAGAAAGACAACAGCTCACATGGTCATTTAGCTGTGGAGTAGGAGACACGCCCTGTCATCATTCCTGACACCTCTACTCGACCTCTCGCTGACCAGGAGTCAGAGGTTAGATGCTGTGAGCCCGTGTATTTAGTTCAAGTCTCTCAGTTACAGTCTTGAACATTTAAATCACACAGTGTGTCTTGGCGGGGCGCTGCCTGTTACATAACAGCTACCTCAGAAAGGAGCCAAAGGTAAATTTCCCTCGCCCCTGAGCCATGGGAGCAGCACCCGTGCCTCTCAGATCTAATGCAGAGCAAAAGACGGATTTGGTTTGTTTTGCACTAACCTGTGGGTGGCAGGGTTCCCATGAGATAAGGCATCTACTCAGTACTACAGAATAATCACATTAAGCATGTGGCCCTAAAGACTGTGGCTGGAATAAGGACTCTGTGAAGCAGAGTGACAGCCCTCACCCATGCCACAGCCCTGGAAGCTGCTCCCAGAGACAATCCTGGAGGTCTGATGCCCAGAGGGTGGGCTCTTTCTACCCTGACAGCTGTCTGTGCTGGCGTTTTTAAAGCCAGGAGCAAGGATAGAGTTTTCCAGGTCTTCCCCCTGGAATCACCAGACATATTTACACACTTATGCACCCACTTATGCACACACTCATGTGCACATGCATGTGTGGGCATATACCTGCTGCTGTTGCTGTGTGTATATGGATACAGGCATGCCGTGTTCATGTACAAATACATGCAGAATCAGACAAACATGAAAGAATCCAAGGTGCTTGTGTGATGTGTGCACACAAGTGCTCATTCACATGTGTGCATGTGTGCACACGTGCATGCCAATCACCACACATGTGTGCATAATCTGTTCACTGTACATTGGCAAATGCATGTACATGCGTATGCATGCATGCACAGTGGTCACATACAAGTGCACTCATATGCACACGCATACACAACCCAGCACACGCATGGCTGCCCTGCTGTTTGGTCTGAACCATCCTCAGCTGCAAGAGGCTGTGGCTGCCTTTCCCTCCTCTCATCTCAAGGCTCTGCCAGCAGTTTCCTTCTCCCAAGGGGTCAATAGCCTGAAGCCTTCGAGAGCCAGAAAGAGTGAGCTGGAAAGAAACAGGAAACAGGAAAGAGGGTATTTTCACAAGCAGCTATCCCAGCTTTCACAAAGCACTGGAGCCCCGCAAACCCAGAGTATGAGGTCAGCCCTCTGTGGGGCCACAGAGTTCCCAGAAGCAGGGAAAGAATGCAGGATACTGCTGGGTAGAGCAGCAGGATGAGAAGGAGGTTGGCAAAGTGCCCACTGCCCCAGTCAGACCAGGTGTTGCTAAAGCTCCTTCCCCAGGCAAGGCTCTCTCGGGGCACCAGGCAGCACTGCAGCAGTGGCACCCCATACTAACCCAGCACGTGGGACTCGGGACCCAGAATTGGAGCTGAGACACAAGAGATGTTGGGGGGTGGATATCAGGAAGTGAACCTGCACTGGGCAGGGCAACCCAGAGCCAGGTGGGGGAGGGAACGACACCCCAGGTCCTGGGGTGATGGGACTCCAAGCCCAAGAAGGGGACATCAGAGGAACCAGAGCAGGGTCCCAGCCCTCTTGCCAGTATCCACCCCCAGGCCACAGACAGCCTCTTTCGTAGGAAGACGCCTTCTGCCCTGGTGACCTTGACTTGCCCTTGAGGCTCTGGGGCCCATTTTCCAGAGGTGGGAGCCCTTCTTTAAGGAGACAGTTAGGGGTTCAAGGACCCAGGGAGCAGAGGCCCGAGGAGAAGTGAGGCTGGACAGCTCAGAGGGCAGTGCCCAGCCCAGGAGCTGAGCACTCCCTGGTCTGCAGCCAGGGGACGGGCTCAGCCATGCTCTGCCCCTACATCCTGCCTCGAGCCCCCCAATGCCATCAGGTGAGTAAGTGGGCTGCAGGAAGGAGACCCAATCTCTGAACTGCCCACACCCTTCCTGAGCACCCCCCAATCCTCTGGCCATGCAAAGCTGGCTCAGACCCAACCCCTGTCCTGTCCCCAGCTCTGACATCTCTGGAGCTGGGGTGGGGCAGCCCCCAGACTCAGGAGTGCTCTGTGCCTCGAAGGCCTAGGGAGAGGCAGAGGAAGATCCCAAACCCACTGCTGAGAGGCAGGGCTGTAGGCACAGGGACAGGGGACAGCAGGGCTTCCTGTCCTGACTCCAACTAGGGTCAAATCCCTGGGTATCTGGGTATCTGGACAGCCACCATGTGGGCCTTCCTGTGGGTGTCTAGGACCCCAGCCGGGCCTCCAAGGACAGCTGGGAGCCATGCAGTGCCTGGCCAGGGCCCATGGGAGACTGCAGGTGGGCAGGAAGCAGGCAAGACAGGGGAAGAGGTGGGGGCACCAGACTCGGGGTCCCCTTCTGTCCCTGGTCCTGTGATGGCATTGGGTGTCCCATGGTGCTCCCCCACTCCCTAGCATGTAAAGAAGAAGTTAGGGTGGCCATGCCCAGGGCTTCTGTGGCCTCAGTGGGACATGCAAATGCCCCTCCCAGCCCTGACCCATGCTGCCATAGGGATGCCAGGGATCCTCAATGATAGGCTTGTGCAGGACACTGCCCCAGGGAAGCCTGGCCACTTGCTGCCAACCTTCATGGAGTCTGCAGCCTGGAGACGAGGGGCTGTGGACCCCCAGGAGCTCAGAGCTGGCTAGGTTGGGGGTCCGCCCCCTCCAGACCTAAAGTGGCCTGGTCCCCCCACCCTGACAGCCACCCAGGTAGCTGAGCGCCTCCATGCCAGCCTCTCTCCTGTCTCCCTGAAAGGGCTCCGCCAGACCCCCAGCCTCCAGTGCCGGAACTAGAGAGAGCCCCTCCCGGGCTCATCTCAGCCCAGGAAGTGAACATCTGTAATCCATGGAAAAGTTACTGGGATCCTAATAAATTCATCCCTATCTGCCACTTCCTCCACGACTCACAGCAAGAAGAGACACCAAGGGGTATTTACAGTCATGGGGAGCTGAGGGGTCCAAGTCCAGCCAGGATAAAGGTTCCTGGAGCAAAGGTCTTGGCCCAGGGCCCAGCCCCGATTTTATTAATTTGTGAAGAAGGGCGTGGCTCAGGGATAAGGGGCTGTGAGAGGGGCGGGAAGTGCGTGAGTGCCGAGAGCTGGGCTGGGTGGGAGGCCTGAGACCACCTCTGCGATACCAGGGGGACGATATGCAGAAAGAGCCATCTGCACGACACAGCTGAGGTAGCACCTAATGTTTGGGGTGATGTGTACACTGCTGTGCCCTGGGAAGTCACAGCCTCTTGTCTCGAGGCTGGATCCCAGCTGACAGTGTGGAGCGTGGAGCGTGGAACAGTAGCTTTTTATCCTGCCTGGCTCACCTTGTTTTTTGGGGAGTCACAGGGCAGGAAAATAGTGACTGTCACCTAGCTTCAGAGATTACGCTTCAGCACCTCAGCCAGCCCTATTTACATCACTTAGAGCCCACTGAGGGGATAAAGAAGTGGCAGGGCCAGCTCTGTGCACATCAGTGCAAGGAGGCAGGGCCAGGTTTAGCGAAATGGAGACAACTGCCCTTTACTCAAGGACAGCCGTGCAGGGGTCCTCCACATAGCACCCTGTGCTAGGGGAGGACACAAGGGGCCGCTGGGCTTGTCAGGGGTGGTGGCCCTGACAGGGGCTGCAGGGGAAGGGAAGCTGCCCAGACCCAAGCCCTGCCACGGCCACCCCATCCCGGCCCCGCCCCACGCGCCCATGGACCAGGTCCTCCCAGTGCCGAGCCGGAGGAGTGGAGCCCGTCCTCCCTCTCCGCCCGCAGCCTTCTGCACGAGGCTCGTCCTTAGGAGGAACGCACAGCGACAGCCGTGCCCTGTGGAGTGTCTGGAGCTAAAACAACACCACCGTTCCATCTGCAAACATCTCCCTCCGCGGGCCGACGCACGCTGAAACGCTGAAACTCACGTCCTGATAAATTACCCTCCTCCCGGGCCTCCTTGTCACAGTTGGAGCAGCGCATTGATTTTTTTAAAGTAATGTATGTGAAAGGGGACAACAGGCGGGAAATGACCCCTCGGGTTCCTATGGTGCAGCCAGAATCGGTGTCCTCATGTTGAGATACACAGGAGCCCGAGACAGTCCCTCAGCCTTTACGAGGTCACCTCGACCTTGGACTTCCAGCCCCCGAATGGGAGAAATAACTGTCTGTCCCTGAAGCACCCAGGCTGTGGTCGGAGGCCCTGAGACAGACATTGAGTGAATATCACACTGGGCAGCAAGGTTGTATCACGCGCCTGGGCTGCTGGGAGGAGGAAACCAGGGGACTCCAGGCCTCGGAAAGGTACTCTGCAAGGCCCCAGGGGCTGCAAGGCTGGAGCCCAGGGGTGAGCAGGGCCGGGTTCCTCTGAGAGCCCCCAGGGAGGACCTATCCTGCCTCTGCCAGCCCCTGGGGCCTCCAAGTGTTCCCCAGCTGGTGGCCATGGTGCTGACTTTGCCCTGACTTCAGCCTCCGCTCTGTGGCCCAACCCTGCTCTCCCTGCAGCCTGGAGCCTCTGGCTTTCCAGATTCTCAGCACCTCTGGCTCTGCTGGGCTTTCTTCCTAGCCCTGAGGCCAGGAGTCACCTCTGTTTCTGTTCACTTGTCACACTGCTTATTGCAGTGCTACACGCTCCTCTCCTCAGAGCTGACCCTTCCTGGTGGTCTTTTTCCTCCAGACCAGATCTAATGGGTCATTAGGACTGGGTACCATGTCTGTGAGCTCTGGGCACCATTGATACCCAACCCCCAGCCCGTGACCTCTGTTTGTCCTTAGCTATAGCATCTCTGGACACTGAGTTTCATCTCTAAAAGCGGCAAGTACATTCTTCTTTTCTGGTCCGCACTTTTTGTTCCTTGACTCAGGCTCTCTCCTTGTGAGTGACATCGGTGTCTTCATAAGGGAGGCCACAGCAAGACAGCGAGAAGGTGTGGTCCACACAGCCCTCACTGGCCCCTGCCCTGCTGCCTCCAGGACTGGGAGAAATAAACCCAGCTGTCACACCTTTCTCAGTTTGAGGAGCTGGGTGACGGCAGCCTGGCCGGCCTGAGATGCGTGTCCAGAATAGCCATCTCCGGAGACCAACTGACTCTACCCCTGGCGCACTGCGAGGGGCTTGGGAGAAACCTCGGGTGACACTGATAGGTGTGGCAATTCTTGGGAGGCGCAATCTGAAATGGATCGTGGTGACCGTTTCCCAGCTCTGTAAAGGTTCTGCAAACCAGTGAAACATGTTAATTGGGTGGATTCTATGGTATGTGAATTTTATCTCAATAAAGCTGCTATACTAAAAAAAGAAAAGAATTCGCTGCCGTCTCACCTCTCTGGAAGGCTGTCTGCATCCAGTCCTTAGTGCTGGTGACAGAGACAGGTCCTGCCCTGAGCCACCCGCGCTGCATCCCTTATTCCCAGCACCTCCCACTCCAAAGCCTGGTCCCCTCCAAGCAGAATCCTCCATGGCTTCCGGGGTGTGGAGACTGCCGTCTGCGGCTCCAGCCCAGGTCACAGCGAGGACAAAATGACAGTGGCGTTTCTTCTACAGTTACCCGAACTGGAACCCGGAGCCCTCCCGCCCGGCCGCTGCAGGGCTGCCCTCCCCGGCATGGCTTCCCCACTGCAGGTCTTCCCCCGGCTCTTCCTACCTCTTCCTGTCTCCAACCACTGAACTGCAGTCCAGGGAAAGAGGAAGGAAGGGAGTCCCCGGCCACTGGAAGCCCCTAGGACAAGGTCACCTTTGGGGGTGAGCAGGAACCTCTAAAACCTGTCAAGGCAATGAAATGAAAAATTCCTTCCAAATAACACCTCACTCTGCCTTGGAGTGGCTTCTCCTGAGTTGCTCCAGGGTCAGCAGCCGCAAGGAAGATCGTGAGGTGTAGTCCGGCGGTGGCTGGAGGTTTGAAGACGAGAAGCCACAAGAAAGGTGCGGTGCGGAGGGCACCCGGCCTCATCTGCAGGTCGCAGGGAAGGAGAGGTGGCCCCGCACCCTGTTCCCCACTCCCATCTCACTGTGCCCATTCCTCCGTCATTCATTCGTTCATTCATCTCAGCTCTGAGGAAGCACAGGAAGCCAGGGAGTCAGTCCCTGGAGGTGGGGCTTGAAGGGGGCCCCATGGGAACCTGGTGCCCACCCCACACCTCCAAGGCTGTGCTTTGCTCTAATGGCAGATGCCAACCCCAAACTGGACCTGAGCTAAGAGGACGCAGGAGGTGGGGAAGGGAGAGGACACCGGATGGACACGTGGGCTGGAGACGCCAGGGACAAGGGGCAGATAGCAAGCAGGCGAAGGGGAATGGGAGCAGAGTCAAGAGCCACCATCCTCTGCCCGCAGGCTCGGTGGGGTGACCTCTCCCGGACAGTGCCATTGAGCACAGACTTGCCAGGCCAACAGCGCAGCGCCCCACCCACCCCATGCTGTCAAAGAGCAGGTGGTACGTGAACCCTGGCACACAATGGCGTGTACCTGGGAACAGCGACTCCCCTCCTCCGGGCATCTGGAAACAATTACACAGCCAGAACATCTCGTCCACGGTGACCAGCCTGAAGGACACCCCCTTCTCCTTCGTGGTCACCCCAAATGCAGCCTTCTAGAAGTCTCACTCATAGAAGTCGCACTATTATCTCAAAACAAGCTTGGAAGCAAACCACTCACCTGTGCGAGCATCGGCCCAGCCTTGCCAGGGCGGGTGGACTCGTCACAGAGCTTCCTACTCTGCGCCTGGCCTCCCACCCTGTACCACCCAGAGCAAGCCAGGTGCAGCCCAGCCGGGGCCCAGCTGTCCCCGAGGGAGGCCCCACCTCACCAGAAACCCCCACCCCAGGGAATCCTCGCAGACACCCAGACCCCACACACGGGGCCTGGTGCCCCGGGGGCCTCCCTCACCCACATGAGGGGCCCCCAGGCAGAGCCGCCTGCTGTCAGCTGCCCCTCTGCAGTGACAGCAGCACAGAAGGAGCTCCAGTGGGTCTCAGCTCCCCTGGGCCTGCACCTCCTCGTCCTGAGAGGTCCTCGGGGACCCACCCTCCTGAGCAGGTCAGGTTTGAAGTCAGGAAGCAGCCGCGCTCCTCTGGGGAAATCTTGCCGGGCCTGAATCAGGCAGGGTGTGCCATTCGCACTGTTGTGAACAGAAGGAAAGATGGGGTGGCTTCCAGCGCTTGTCCAGGACCCCCACTGGAAGCTGCCCTCACCCCCACAGAGTAGGCTCCCCTCACGCAGCTCACTGTGCTGAGTGTGTGGCCCCCCCACTCCACGCCCTGCCCACAGTGTGCCCTGTGTGTGTGACACAGTCTCCCCAGAACCCTGAGTTGGCAGAGCTCACGTCAGGAGTGGGCTTCCTGTCCCTGTGCCACTGGGTCTGGGGGGTGGGGGGCTCAGGGACACGGGGCCAGCTGAGCTGCTTCTGACCTTCCGCCATCCTGTCTCTGGAGCAGACTTGGGGTGCAGGAGGAGGTTCACCCCAGAGATGGCAAAGTCAGCTGCTCCACCCATAGCTGCTACACAGGGACTGTTAGCTGTGGTCCCCATGGGGATCACACAACCAGTGTGGCCATAGATCTTGGATGTCCAGGGTAAGTTCCCATCTCTCAGCATGTTCTGCTTCACATGCAGCTGACAGGCCACATGGATGACTTACACTGAGGTCCCATAAGGCTGCCCGTATGAGTGCATCTAAACCTGGGGAACATGCATTGGGACGCTGGGGCACATGGGTTTAAAGCTGACCATCTCTGCATGACCCTGATGGACGTCTCTGAACGGGAGGCTCCCGAGGAGTTGGCGTGGCCGGGCCAGCTTGCCCACAGAAGCAGCAGAACAGCCCTGGAGCCGCCCGTCTGGAAGCCATGTCCCTGGTCCACCCTGGCAGGTCCTTCGGGAGGAAGCTGGACACCGGCAAAATGAAGAGTAAATGTTCCAAAAACGGGAATGGAGCAGCCTTTCCATCTCACACTCACACCGGAGCCTGATGGATGCTGGCCTTCAGCTTTGGCGGAAAGTTTATTTAGAGCTTTTAGGGGGAGGCCGGGGCCGGGCTACGTGAACAAATATTTCCCCAGCTGGTTCCCTGACGCTGGGACCTGTAAATAATAATGAAAGTTATGAACGGATGGTTCTCATGGAGAGGAGAAAATATTAGCAAATAAAAATGCTCAATGCCCAGAAGATGAACCACTGCTCCTCCAGAGACTGATTCATCTCGGGGTCCCAGGGCGCGGCTGGGGTCCAGCGGGTATGGGGGCGGGTGGACCTAGGAAACAGACCCCAACCCAGCCCGGAGCCATTTGTCAGCTGAGCCCACGGCATGTACCCTGGGGGCATTTAACTGCCCATGGAAATGATTTGCTAGGCCTTTAGCTTTTTTAATAAACTTGGTGGGGGGGCACAGGGTTCCATGGGGCATTGGCACTTTACCTTTCAAATTAGTAAAACAAGCCTGCGGTAAGGGAAGAGAACCAGCCTGGAGTGGAGAGGGGAGGTGAGTGGGAGAAAGAGGGCGTGCGTTTTAGGAGCAAATTTCCCACAAATGGAGACCCAGGTTTGCGGGGGCCACCTAGATGCTGTGTCCACAGTTCCGGGCCATTTGTCTGCAGTGGGCCTTTCCAAGTGGCTGACTCACGTCTCCCCCTTTGAGGGACAGGAACACAGAAGACCTGTGGGCATAGGCAGAAGGTGGGGCAGGGGGCTGCAGATACCCCCTGCACCCTTCCCTCTCCCATCTGCCCTCGACCTATCTGGGAAGGAGGCCCAATTCTGCAGCCAGGAGCAGAATCCAGGGCTTGCACACAGCTTCCTTTCTGGCTACATCGCATGGCCCAGGCACATAGTAGGTGCTCAATAAATAATGTGCTGAGATAGTGGTGCTCTTGATACAGCTAGCGCCCTCTGAGGGGAGTCAAGCTGGGCATGTTTCATTAATTAAATGTTAAGTCCACTTCCTGGGAGAGGAAGGGAAGCCATTTGGCCAGCCTTCCTCTCAGCCCCTGCCTTCGGAAGCGCTGCCTGGGATCCGCCCCCGCCCCGCAGGCTGAGCACCCAGAGGCAGCCTCCTGGCCTCCCCGCTGCAGGCTCCCCACAGAGAGGCCTGCGTGCGAGGCCAGCTCCTCACCATCACCGCCAGCAACCACCGAGGGAGGCCCAGTGTGATTACTTGTGCTGTCTCCGCCCGGGGCTGCAGGGCCCACGCTGAGCAACCACTGGGCAGAACTGTCAGCTCCTAAATCAAAGACATACATCACCGGCTGCCCACATTAACACGGTTTACAGCGCTGTAAATGATTTTATGATAAATAGAAGCCCAGGGTGATGAGCCGGTTGCACAATCCTTCTTATCCCCCTCATCCCAGTCCCTGGCCCTCCGGGTGGCGTGGGATGACATTTAGTTACACAAAATTGCAAGCGTGCCTCTCGCCCTCGCGGCCTTCCCCACACCATGGGGATTAACGCCCCTTCCGCAGCGCGGAGGCCCTGCTCAGCCTCGGGAACAGACTCCGCGTCCCTGGGTCCCCCACGGGTTTGGGAGGCTCCAGCTCAGCTCAGGGAGCTGGAGGCCGCATCTGGGCAGAGGTGAGGTAAATGCAGCCCAGCTTCGGACGACAGAAGGGGAAAAGGGAGCCTGGGGAACGTGGACCGATCTGCACCCCGCCCTGAGACCCCCCCCCACATGCTTCCGTGGGCGGAGCTTCCTGGAGGCGGGACTTCTGGAAGGATCCCTCTGGGTGGCGAAAGGCACCCTCAGAAGATGGCTCAGGCCAGAGCAGGACCCACAGAGGGAGGGAGGGAGGGAGGAACGGGGAGCGGGAGAGGGCCGCCTAGGAGGTGCTACGCACACCCCGGGAACCTCGGCCTGGAGCCTCTGCCGCGCCGCAGGTCCCGGGATGCTCGGCCTCCCTGAGGGAACCCACTCGGCCTCCAGGCCGAGCCATGGGCCAACCATGAGCTCCGGGAGCAGAGGCAGGCGGAGGCCCTGGGTTTACAGTAATCCTGTGAAACTCGGGTCTTCTCAGAGAGTGGGTGAGCTGTAACCGGCAGAGGGGAAGGGAAGGAGTGGCACCGGAAACGGAAAGGAGGAACGCATTGCCCCATCCCAGGGATCCCTGCAGAGGGAAAGCACGTCCTCCCCGCCGCCAAGGCTCTCAAAGGCTCCTGGGAAGATTCCCGAGCAGTGAAGGCAGCAGGCAGTCCTCCACCTCTTCCACTCTATGCCACCTCCTCCCACACATGTGAGAAAAGGGATCTCCAGGGCTGAGGACCCTAAAAAGCAGCCAGCCGCGAGGAGGAGTGAGGAGCTTACTCTGGTGCGGGGGCCAAGGCCGCTGTGGCTGTCCCTGATGGAAACTGGAGCTGCAGGAACTGTCCCTACCCAGTGGCCCGCAGCCCTGGCCCACAGGTTCTGAGCCTCCAGTTTAGCCGCCAGTGGTCTGCAGCGTGTCCCGAAGCAGGTCCAGGCAGTGGAAACTCCAGAAATCAGGGACAAGTCCTGGACTCACGAACAGGAGCAAATCCTGGTGCTGGGGATGCCCCCGGACCCAAGCTCTGTGCTTAGAAGCAGCTCCTGGCCCTGACCTCTCTCCAGACTGCAGGGAAACCTCGCACTGGGCTTGTTTAGCAACAACCAGAGGAGCAGCAGCAGGGGTCCGACAGGTGGCAGGGCAGCGGGCAGCAGAGAAGCCAGCCCTCCTCAGCAAGGCCCCTTGGCTCCTGTGGACTCCTCCATCTCAACCAGCATCTCCTGCACAGGCACGATGTGCTCAGCATATGCGGAGCAGAGGGAAGGGAAAGCATCGCGTTCCCAGAGCACTGGGCACTGGGATCCCAGGGAACGGCTGTACGTGAGCAGCAGAGACCTGACATAAACACAGACACCCGTCTCCTAGACGGTGCCCGCCTCCACCCCTGCTATAACACAAAACTCAAAAGCGAGCCAAAGAGGTCAGCCAGGGGGCAGAAGGCACAGCCTGGTGTCCCCTGAACCCACACAAGAGAAGCCACATGAGCAGGAACACTGGCCAGCAGCCAGGATGCGGGCTGGGCAGATACAGACACCATAGTGGTTGATGCCCTGCTCCAGGTCAGCCCCCCGGGCAGTATGCCTGCCTGCTTCTGGTCCCCCAGATGTGGAGGTTCCCAGACCCACCTAAAGCCTGGGTCCCCCACATGTCTGGGCTGAGTCCTGAGGACCTGCAGTTCAAGGGTCCTGAATGATTTCGGGACACCCAGCCTCTGGTTTCCGTGGCCTCAGTGCTGGATGCAGTGAACCATGCTGGGGACCATTGCTCCTGGGCACCTCTCTTCCACTGTGTCCTGGAAACCCATCCAGGACAGGGCCTGGCTCCTGGGTGACAACCAGACTCCCATGTCCCCAAGGGCCAGGCTAAACCTGACTGGCTCCCACACAGGGAAGGGGACAGGGGGCACAGGGCACCCAGGTGGGCTTCCAGGAGAACCCAGGCAGCCTCAGACCTCTGTGCTAAACAGACAGGTATGGCCTGGCCACACAGAGTCAGCATGGCGACCACAGGACAGCCACCCACCCCACCCAGAAGAGCCCTCCCTGGAACACCTGCAGCAGGGCAGGGCCCACGTGGAACAGCAGAGCTGGCGGCCCCAGGAAGGCAGGTACCAGAGGCGTGCGTTAGTCACATTCCTGTCACTGGGACACAACACCTGACTCCTGCAGCTTAAAGCAGGAGGAGTCTAACTCGGCTCAGGACATCGGGGGTTCAGTTCATGGTTGGCTGGCTCAGGAGCATCATGGTGGAAGAGTGTAGAGGAGCAGAGATGCTTAGTTCATAAAGGCCAGGACACAGAGCAGGGGAACAGCACCGGAGAGGAAGGGGCTGGGGACTGCATATAGCAACCAAGTTCATGTCTCCATGACCACCCAGAAGTGACCCTCCAAGTGGCTGATCCTCCAAGTGGCTCTCAAGCCATTCAAGTTGATAGAACCTAACTCAACTGCCACAGAGTGTAAAGCTAAATAAGTACTCAGAGAGACAGAGATGGGCAGAGTCAGAGAGAGGCAGCACCACCTGACACAGGCGCAGATGGCTCCTGATGCACCAGCAGCACTCTCTGGACACTCTGAGTCCCCACTGTACGACTCACCAGGCAGCTCCACGGTCTGAAGGAGACAGCGGGACCCACCCACCAGTTATCAGCTGACTCTTCCTGCACAGAGAGGGTAAACTGAGTCCCAGAAGAGAAAAGCCCCTCCCCCATGGAGCAGAAGGAGACTCCAAATGTGAGAGCCACGTGTCATCCATGTGGCCATCCAGCAGGGGCAGGAGGTGAGACGTGAGCTTCTGCTCAGGTAGGCACACAGTCGGAGCACCAGGCACATGGTGACTGTGGCAGGCATTGAGGGGGTGGTGCTTAGAGGGAGACACTGGCCATGGGCTGGGGTGGCTGAGAGGGGCTGAGCGGCTGAGCACCGACCTCCCCCCAGGAAGGACTGAGCCACAAAGAGCCCAGCTGTCTGGGCAGGCAGGAGGGCGGACCACAGGCTCCCTCACTGTGCAGGGAGGCTGTGCGCTCCTCCCACAGGAGCAGATGTGACATGTGTCCCTCCCCACCATGTGCCCCATCTCTGTGTGAAGCCTTGCAGCCTCTTCCAAGGCAGGAGCAGCCATGAGGCTTCTTGTGGCAGGTGCTGAAGCCACAGGCTGCAAGAGTCCCCCTCAGCCTGGCCCCCTGAGCCTGGAGGACAGAGCCCCCCCCCCCAACCCTCAGGGTACCTGCTGTGACAGGGACGTCTGAGCACAGCAGAGGATGCTGGGCTGCGAAGACAGTGCGGCCTTGGACTGCACAGGGCAGCTCAGGACTAAGCACCTACACATCCGCAAACCCGGGTGGCGGTGCTGCAAACCAAGGAGAGCGTGAGTCTTGGACAGAGTCCTCTGCCCGAGGGACGTACGCGCAGGAAAGCTCGGCTGAAACAAATGCGGTCATTCGGACCTGGGCACCTGCCAGACATTTCCATAAAACACTCGAAGCCAAATTGCTGTTCCAAACAACTGCGGTGCTTGTAGCCAATCACTGAGACCTGGCTTTCCAGCAAACACGAGGATCTGGGGACACATGACTCCCCCAGCATGAGCCCAGCAGCTGCCCAGTGCTCCTGACACAGCAGGTGGCATCATCAGTGAGTGTGATGTGTGACATTAGTGTCACAAGAGGAACCGGGAAGAGTGGGGGGACAGATGATGGACAGCCTGGCCTGATCCAACCCATGGGGTGGGGAAGGGGGGCAAGAAGTCCATTTGGAGGACTGAAGTCCATTTGGACCAAAAGAGGAAGTTATCTGTAAGCTTCCCGTCCCGCACTGCAGCTGACCTTTAAAAACCAGCCCCTTGCTGAAACCCTACAATCACTTTTTTAAAAGCTAGACAAATATGCAAAATACTCCTCTGTTTTCCAACTACATGCCTGTGTGGAGCCATATTTTCTTCCTATATTTCAAACACAACAGCAAATTGTGACAGATTGGATTTGGATGTGGTTCTGAGAATCCAGCTGTCTTCACTGAGCAAACACTAAATACATTTCCTAAAAGGTAAAACACAGGGAGGGGAAGGTGTATAAAATTATTTTTCTTAAAACATGCTGTGTAACTGAGCTTAATGCCATTCTTAAATGGATTAATAACTTCATGAGTTTTAAATGTCTCCCATTTTGTCCTTAATGAGGTAAATATTCACAGAGACAACTCGCATAAACAGAACTCTCAGGGAACCTCATTCTGCTTGAAGGACACTAGAGGTTTCTGAGAACACAATGGTTGGAACCCTGGCTTGAGGAAGGGGACCAAACCCTATTCACACTAGCCCAGGTGAGTGTGTTCCTCCTCCCCACCTGCACACCTCAGCCCCGCCCCCCCT
>PVLA01016748.1:6557-19747 GCA_004027455.1 Hydrochoerus hydrochaeris
TGGAACCTTGATTACTGTGTGTCTGGGTATAGATTTACTTTGCTGATGGCTAACTGGATTAATACATGCTTCACTTATCTCTATGTCATGTCCTTTGGGAAGTTTTCTGATATTACTTCTGTAAATAGAATTTTAATGTTATTTGTGGTGACCCCTGCTTTTTCTCTGACATCTATTATTTTCAAATTATTTAGCTTTGCCTTGTCTTGCATTCACTGAATTGTTATTTCTTGGTTCCTTGCTATTTTTAAGAGATCTTTGTTTTCATGATTGCAAGCTGCACACCTGTTTTCAAGGTCTGAAAGGTCTATCTTCAGTTTATTTCAAGTGGTTTTTCCAGCTTTCAATGGAGTTTTTAATTTCTTGGATATATCTTTAAATATGTTTCATGCATTCTAAATATCTCTTATATTGTTCATTCTTGGTTTCCCTTATTGTCCTATGCTCCTTTTTTCTCAAATTTATGTCTCTTTAGAGATGCTTAGCAATTCTTTTTGTTAACTTTTTCATTTCTTCTTTTACTTGAAATAGTATTTCTGTTCTAATATCTTTTATAGCCTCATGACATTGTCTCTTTACTTCAGTTACCATGACTTCAGAAACTTCTGGTGTGTGACTCCTGATCTCTTCCATGTTTCCATCTTGTGGACTTGCTCTGCTTGGGTTCAGTTCCAGGGACTGCCTTTTGCTTCTTCATCTTGAAATTTTCTTGGATTCTTTCAAACAAGTCAGTTTTGGGGTTCCAGGCACTTCCTGCATTGGCTACAATTTCTCTGGATCATGACTGTTTCTTCTGGGTTCTTCAGCCTTCTTTCTGGTTATGGGTATCCAATGGTGGCCACTGGGTGCACTGGTGTAGGAATGGGAGCTGGCTGCCTATCAAATTGGTTACCAGTGGACGCTGCCTTCCCATGGCTGCTGCCATGCATGTCTGGGCTGTGTGGGCTGCTGCCTCTCTCATTTTTAGATATCTTTCTCTTCTTAGTGTTAGCCTCAATGCCATCTTCTAGATTGGATATTCTATCCTTTACCTTCCTTCAGTCTACTGTGTATAGTTTCAGTGGATTTTTTCATCTCCTGATCTTCTATTTGGATCAGTTTTATGGATTCTATTTCTTTTCTATATTCGGCATTCATAGTTTCCATTTTTTCCCTTAGCACTTACTTTTTATTTGTAAATCTTTGTTGGCTTTAATGTCTTTCATTTTGATCACCATTTTTTCCTGCAATTCCGAGATTATTTTTTTCTATAGTGTCCTGCATTTTTTTTGATTTTTTTTTTTGCTATCATTTGAAAAACTCCACTGGTTGTATACCAAATCCTTCCATCTCATTGTATTCTGGACTTGTCCTGTTTGGGCTGGGAATTGGGGTTGCATTTTGCTTCTTTGTTTTGTCATTTTTTGTTTTATTTTGTTCTGTCTTTTGTGCAGATTTATTTTAAGGGAAATTGCTTTATTCTTGATATTGAGGCTTCCCTAGGAAATGTCTATTCCTCAGGATGTCTTCTAGATGTAGAAGGTTCTTGGTCTTTATGTCTATCCCAAGAACCTACCTTCCCAAGTATGGAGGATAAGAAGTTGCTATGTATTTGACTGAGGACCCAGGCCCCTGTTACTGGATAACAGTGATGGTATACAGTGGAGAAAAACAATAGAACATGTATGACATCCTGTCTAGTGTAACACAGTTAGCAATTACAATTCTGTTTAAGCATAGCCTGGATACAGATACACTGTGATAACAATTAGCTTGATAGCTTTAACCATAAGAGCAAGTTCTAGATATATAACAAAATCCAGCTTATACCAGGAACTTTATGAAATGATTTTCCGCTTAGTAGTGATTCTGCCTGTTGTATGGGAGACTTAAGGGGAAGGGGGCAGGATAGAGAGATGAATGAGGTCACATATAGGGGTAGATGATCCAGAATTTGGAAAACTGTAGGACTCAAGTTGGAAAGAAGTGAAGAGAAAGCCTAGAAGGATTGATGAGAAGCAGGAAAAGAGGAGACAATATTTACTCACATGAAAGTACCATATAATGAAGTAAGATAGTTGATGTAAGAGAGGACAAGGATGAGTAGAAGAAAATGAAGAAAGTTAAGAGATCTAAGTCATGAAAAGAAAAGAAAATAGCAGGGAAAAAAGAGCGAAAATTCCAAAATATTTTTAAAAATTACAAAACCAAAACAAAATTAAAGAAGAGAAAACAGAACAATAAAAAAATACAAGCGGACATAAAAAGGAAAACAGACAATTAGAGGAAAATAAAAGTAGTAAAATTTATCTGTTTTCTAGAGTGGTGTGGTAAATCCAACTCAGATTTCAGACATGTGTACTCGAAACAAGTTTGGAGGTACATTTGTGCCTTACCTGGGGTGGAACTTAGTCTTTGGATAAGAGAGGTGGGAGTAGTAATTTGTTGCTGGAGTGTTCCCAGAGTCCTTAAAAAAAGGTGGCCCTGCTTTCTCTCCTGTATTCTGCATGTCAGTGTGCCAAATACAGTGCTGGTACACATAATGTATCAACTATTACCTTTTAAAAATATTTAAAGAAAAAAGCAAAACAGAGAATAAGGTAGAAATAATACAGAATTTCAAAGACAACAATGGTAAGAAATCAATAGTTAATAAGTTACCTATTGTTACATTAGAAGTAGTTATTCAAGTTACAAAATCAAAACATAAAAATGGATAATCAGTGACAGTGTAAACTATTCTGTTTGATGAACTAACAAAAACTAAGTAGTATGATTATGTATCTTGCACACTTAAACATGCTTAAAGTTATATTCTTTTTTAAAAAAATTCATTTTATTGATGGAGAAACAAAAGCATGTAAGGGGTAGACATAATAAACAATTTCAAAAAAATATAAACAATAAGAAATCACTAGTTGATAAATTACATATTGTCTTTTTAGAAGCAGTTGTCCAAGTTACAAAATTAAAGTATACAAAGTAGATATTCAAACAGTGAGAGTGTAAACAGCTATGCATGCATGAATCTCTACATGTATTTGTATTCTTTCTGTATTAGAGGGAAAAACCAAACGTAGCAAGAGAAAACAAAACAAATTCCTATAAAAACATGAAACCAAATATTCATATAAAGCCACAGTACTAGATGATCTAGAATGATTACTGTGTTGTTTCTTATTATCTTCAATAGAATTGTCTATATGATCAGGCATAAATGAATAAAGCAGTAAAATTGAATATAGCAGTACATAACAATATTAGTAAAAATAAAACATTGTAGACAGTATAAAACTTCAAAGGCAGGTAATAATCAAACCAGAGTGTATATTAGGGAAATCTTGTCATCTTCAGTGCAGTTGCCTATACTCTCAGACTTGATGCTATCAATCATAACAGCTCTGAATGAAATCTATCAACACAAAACAGCAATCTAACAAACCAGATTGTAGTACAATCTGTCATGGTAAAACAGTGTAGTTTTTACAGAGCTTTAGAATAACTTAATAGGAAATTAAGGATTATTACTGTACTATATCCTGTTATTTTCTGGATTACTGTCTGTGCCCTCAAATCTAGTACAGGTAGAATGACTGGAACAGAATATGATGCATCTAAGCAGAGTAGTGTGAGTAATGTGGGTTTTAAATCCTGGTGCACTATTAACTATATGGTGCATCAAGGCCATCTATGTTAGAGATTCTAGTTATACTTCTTTTCTCATTTCTGCTTTGCTATTTTTCTGCCTTTGTCTGTTTAGTTTTCTCCTTCATTCTACTGCCTGCCTCACTCATTGAGGCCTTTCTGCCAGTGTTCCTAAAATCCTGATTTTTTTCTCTCTCTCTCTAGAATGTCCTTCTCTATTCTCTGTAGGGTTGGATTGCTGGTCGCAAACTCCCCCAGTTCCTCTTTGTCATGGAAGCATCTTGTTTCTCCATTAATTTCTAGTGAGAGTTTTGCAGGGTCCATCAATCTGGGCTGGGGGTTATGTTCTTTCAGGACTTGGACTATTTTGCTCCAAGCTCTTCTTGATCTGATGCCCTCTGTTGAGAAGTCAGCTGTCATACTGATGGCATACCTTTATATGTAATCTGTTTCTTTTCTCTGATGGCTTTTAATGTTCTGTTTTTAAATTCAATTTCTGGCCTCTTGATTATTATATGTCTAGGTATAGATCTGTTTTGGTTGTAGGTGGCTGGAGTTTTGTATGCCTCACATAACTGAATGTCATTTTTTTTCCCCATGCTTGGGAAGTTTTCTTTAATTATTTTCATGAATACCTTTGTAATTCACTTGTATGTATTCCTGCTTCTTTGTTCACATTTCTTATTCTTAAATTGTAGATTCTCTTGTCATCTTCTAGCCTTTGTATTGTTACTGCCTGTTTCCTTGTTATTTTTAAGAGATCTTTCCTTTCATGATCACATATTGCAAACTTGTCCTCAAGTTTTGATAGTCTATCCTTAGTTTCTTTTAAGGAGTTTTGCCAGATTTCAATGGAGTTTTTAATTTCCTTGTAGTCTCTTTGAATCTCTTTCAAGCATTCTATATTTTATTTATGTTGCTTATTGAATGTTTCTCTCCTTTTTTTGTTCCTCCCTTCTTCTGTCTGTATCTTCCTGAGAGATGCTTCTTGAGAGCATTTCTTTTGTTACTGTACTCATATCTTGCTTTACCTGATTTAGTATTTCAGTTTTGAGCTTGTCTGCAAGGTTCCAAAGAAATCTCTTACTGTCTATTGAAGCCATGTCTGATGTTACCTGTTTGCTGCCCTCAGTCTCCCTTGCTTTTCCCTCTCCTGGATCAGTGCTCTCTAGGGTTCTGGGCTAGGGGCCTCCTCCTGCCTCTCTCTCCTGTCATTGTCCTGGCTTCCTCCACACAGGTTACAGTGCAGTTCCCAGCCTCCTTCCTTGTTGGCCAAGGTTCCTCTGAATCACACTGGTGAACAACCTCCACCCTCTCCTGCCTGCTCTTGTCAGTGAGCTGTAAGCAGTGGCTGTATATGCCAGCCCCTATCCACCAGGCCAACCAAACTTCAGGGGTCTTCACCCAGTTAGTGCATGCTAGGCATTATGAATGATTTGGGATGGCTCATTGGATCCCAGCCAGGGGTGTGGACCAGTCCAAGCAAATCCCACGAATCTGCTCTGAGGAGGGAGGAACCAACTGAAGTCACTTTTGCTCCCAGTTCAGGCTCCTCTTGCCCAATTCCAACATGTCCCCCATATGGTCTCACCCTTACCTTGGGGGGGTCTCATTCCTAGAGCTGACTGTGGATTAATGAAGGTCCTTTTGCCAGCTCTGCTCTCTGTTGGGATCACCAACCTCTGACTTCAGTGCTGCTGTGGTTCATGTGAGTGACATCAGGAATGAGTTTAAGTGGCTCTGCTGGCCCACACATACTAAGGCCATTGCAAACTAGGTGGGTCGCCATGAACGAAAACACTGTGTCCTGTAATTTTTAGCTGTTTCCATTGTGGTCCTCACTTATTTGATGAACTTTTTTACATTTTAATTTCTTCCTGTGTCAAGAGGATCCATTTCCCTCTGTCTCAGTCTGTCCAGGGTGTTGTATTCTGGCATATGAATTGTTTCTCCCAGGAGGCTTTGTATTTTATTTCTCACTGATCAGTCACCTTGACTTCTTTCTACAGTTATATTCTTAAGAGCAATTTCTTTCCCTTTCATTATCAAAATATTTATTATACACATTGGATCTTATTATTCTTTCAATTTACTATTATTTTATACTAGAGAGATGATACAATATTTAAAATCTGACCATCATTTATTTCACTTATGAGGATAGTCTCAGTTACATCCAATGACCTATAAAAGTCTCAAGACCATTCTTTTTAGAGCTGAGTAATATCCCATTGTATAAAAATACCACATCTTTTTCATCCACTCTACAGCCAATGGGCATTTTGGTTGTTTCCAATATTTAACTATTACAGATTGTGCTGCTCTAAACATGAGTGTACATATATCACTGTGACATGACATTTTTAGTTTTTCTGGGAAAATACACAGGAGGGCAATAGCTGGATTGAATGGGAAATCCAATGCTAGTCTTCTGAGAAATCTCCATACTAATTTCCACAGCTGCTGCACCAGTCTACACTCCCACCAACAATGGAGAAGTGTTTCTTTTTTCCTTCAGCTCGCCACCATTTGTTATCCACTGATTTCTTGATGGAAACCATTCTTTCTGGAGTGAGATGTAATCTCAATGCTGTTTTAATTTGCATTTCTCAAATGACCAGTGATGGTGACCATTTCTCCATGTATTTATTTGCCATCTGTATATTTTCATCTGAGAAATGTGTGTTCATCTCAGATGCCCATTTTTGGAGAGGGTCTTTCCATTTGAGGGGCTTGATATTTTTCAATACTATGTATGTTCTGCATATAAGTCCTTTGTCTAAGGGACTACTGACTAAAATTCTTTCCCATTCTGTGGGTTTTCTTTACACTTTGCTGGTGATTTCTTTTGACTTGCAAAAGCTTTTTAATAAGATAAGATCCCAGTTGTTGATTCTTTGAAGTATGTCCCATGTGGTTTGCATCTTGTTCATGAAATCTTTGCCTACCCCTATGTCTCCAAGGTTTATACCTACCTTGCTTTCTAGTAGATTTAGTTTTTCCATTTTAATATTTAGATCTTTGACCCATTTTGACTTTAGTTGAGTGCATGGTGATAGACATAGTCTAGTTTCAGTCTTCAGTATGTGGAAAGCCAATTTTTCCAACACCATTTCTTAAATAGCTATCCTTCTTCCAGTGAAAACATTTAGCCCCTTTGTCAAATAAAAGGTGGCTGAGTGTCTTTGTAGTTGTGCTTGAATCTTCTAATCTGTTCCACCATTCCTCAGGTCTGTTTGTTCGCCATTATCATGCTGATTTTATCACTGTAGCTTTGTAGTATAATTTCAAGTCAGGAATTGAGATGCCTCCTACATTACCTTTGTTGCCTAGAATTGCCTTTGCTATTCTAGGTTTCTTCTGTTTCCAAATGAATTTTAGGAGTGTTTTCTCTAGACCTGTGAGGTATGTTGATGGTATTTTGATAGGGATTGCATTAAATCTGTATAATAGTTTTGGGAGTATGCCCATTTTTACAATGTTGTTTCTTCCTAACCAAGAGCAAGAAATGTCCTTCCATTTTCTAATACCCTCTTCCATCTCCTTTTTTGAGTAATATAAATTTCAACATGTAGGTCTTTTACATTATTGGTTAGGTTGATTCCTAAATATTTCAGTTTTTTAGATGCTATTTTGCAAGATGATATTTCCATAGTTTCACTTTCAGTGAATTTTTGTTTGTGTACAGGAATGCTATTGATTTTTGAGTGTTGACTTTGTATCCAGCTACACTGTGGGATTTGTTTATTACTTCTAGTAGTCTTTCAATGGAGTTTTTGGGGTCTTCTATATAGAGAATCATGTCTTCTGTAAATAGTGATAATTTAAACTTTTCCTTTCCTATCTTTATTCTTTTTCTTTAGGTCTCTTGTCTGATTGCTCTGGTTAATATTTCCAGAACTGTATTGAATAAGAATGGTTATAATGGGCATCCTTGTCATGTTCCTGATTTTAGAGTGAAAGCTTTTAGGTTTTGTCCAGTTAGTATAATGTTGGTGTTGGTTTGTCATAGATGGCCTTTATCAGATTGAGGTAAATACCACCTATTCTGAGTTTCTGTAGGTTTTTTTATCATGAAAAAGTGCTGGACTTTATCAAAAGCTTTTTCTGCATCTATTGAGATGATTATTTGATCTTTGTTTTTGACTCTGTTGATGTGGAGTATTACATTTATTGATTTGCCTATGTAAAACCATCCCTGCATTCCTGAGACAAAACCCACTTGGTCCTTGGGTTATGTGTAAACTTCTTGATGATTTGCTGCATTCTATTTCCCAGTATTTTATTGGGAATCTTTGCATCAGTGTTCATTAGTAAGATTGGCCTATAGTTCTCCTTTTTGTTTGAGTCTCTTGTTTTGGTATCAGCGAAATACTTCCTACCAGAATGAGGTAGGGAGGATTGCTTCCCTTGCAACTGTATTAAAGAGTTTGAGGAGTATTGGCCTTAAATCTTCTTTAAAATTCTTGTAGAATTCAGCCTTGAATCCATCAGGACATTGGCATTTTTGTTGGTAAGTTTTAATTATGTTTTATGTCAATAACTGATACTGGGTTATTCAACACATATCTTCTTGATTGAGCTTTGGTAGTTCCTATGTTTCTAGAAATCTGTCCATTTCCTCTGTTTTTTCCACCCTATGTGAGTAAAGATTTTCAAAGTAGGTATTGATGTTCTTTTGCATTTCCATGGGAACTTTTGAATTTCTCTTCTTTTAGATCTTATTGTGTGAATTTGAGTTTTTCTTTCTTTTTCTTGATAAGGTTAGCCAGAGGCTCATTATTTTTGTTTATTCTCTCAAGGAACCATCTCTTTGATTCATTAGTTCTATTGTTTTCTTAGTCTCAATTGCATTAATTTCTGCTCTGATCTTTATAATTTCCTCTCTTCTATGAGCTTTGGGTTTTACTTGCTCTTCTCTTTGTAGAAGCTTCAGATTTATCAGTGGACTGTTTATTTGTGTTTTCTTGATATGACAATTTACTGCAACATATTTCCTTCTCAGTACTGAATTCATTGATTCCCAAAGGTTTGATATGTTGTATCTGCATTTTCATTGAATTGTAGGTATTGCTAAATTTCTTCTTTAATTTCACCTGTATCTTGTTGATTGTTCAGGATGTTATTATTTAATTTCCATGTAATTATGCAGGTTTTGCAATTTCTTTTCCCATTAATTTCCAATTTACGTGCACTATGGTCTGATAATGTACATGGGATAATTTCAACCCCTTTACATTTACTTAAGAATGTTTTATGGGCTAAAATGTGGTGTATTTTGGAGAATGTCCCATTAGCAGCTGAGAAGACTGTATATTCTGATGTTCTTGGTGGACGACTCTAAACATCTACGACGTCCATTTGCTTACAGGTTTGATTCAGTTCTGTTATTTCTTTGCTGACTTTTTGTCTAGTTGATCTGTGTATTTGTGACAATGGGGTATTAAGGCCCCCTATTACAATTGTGTTGTTGCTTATTTGGTTTTTCATGTTTATTAGTGTTTGTCTTCTATAGTTGTGTGCTTCTGTATTTGGTACCTATAAGTTATGATTGTCAGCTCTTCTTCTTGAATTATTGCCTTACCAAGTATGTGGTGAATTTCTTAATCTCTTTTTATCATTTTGGGTTTGAAGTTCATACTGTCTGCAAATAGAATAGCTACCCCTGATTTTTTCTGTGTTCCTGCTGCATGGAATATTGTTTTCCATCACTTGACTTTTAACCTATGCATGTTCTTTTGAGACATATGTGTTTTTTGTACACTGCATATTGTCCAATCCTGTTTCTTCATCCATTCTGTCAGTCTATGTCTTTCATAAGTGAATTGAGGCCATTTACATTCATGGATATAACTGATGTGTATTAGATCAACTTTGTCATGTTATTTTTCTGCTGTTGTTTTTCTGGTTCCCCCTCTTGCTTAATTGCTTGTCTTGTCTTGTGGTTTCTTTCTGTTGTTGTTCTGGAAATTATAGACATTTTTGTCTCTATCTAGTTTGTCTCTCTGTACTCCTTAGATGGTTTATTTTGTGGGCATGAATTTTGTCAGTTGTTCTTTGCCATGGAAGTATGTTGTTTCTCTATTAAATTTCAAAGAGAGTTTTGCAGGGAACATAAACCTGTGTTGAAAGTTGTTTTCTTTCAGGGCTTGAAATACTTCACTCCAAGCTCATCATAACTTGAGGGTTTGTGCTGAAAAGTTCAGTGATTCTAATGGACTTTCCTTGAGAGATGAGTTGTGTCTTTTCTCTAAAAGCTTTTAGTATTCCATTTTTATGTTGTATGTATGGGGTCTTAATTTTTATATATCTGGGTGTAGATTTATGTTGATTGTGGCTATTTGGCATTCTGTATGCCTCAGTTATCTGCATATCAGATTTTTTCCCATTTGTTTGGGAAATTTTCTGTTACTGCTTCTATCAAAATTTTACTGATATCTTTTGCATTTGCTCATGCATCTTGATTGATGCCTCTTAGTCTTATAATTTTTTCTCTTTGCATCAGCTTGAAGGTGTTGAATTGTGATTTAATGCTTCCTTGTTATTTTTAAAAGTCCTATTCTTTCATGATCACTAGCTGTGATCCTGTCCTCAAGGGGAAAATTGTACCTCAGCTACATTTAAATGGTTTCTCCAGTCTTTAATAGAATTTTTTATGTCTTGGATATCTTTTTGGATTTATTTTATGTATTCTACTTGTTTTCTATATTGTTCACTCAGGGTTTCTATCAGTTTCTCATGCTTCTGTACTTTTTAAACCTGTTTTCTCTAGCTGTGCTGAGCAGCTCCTTTATTAACATTGTCATTTCTGACTTTATGTGAGAAACTATTTCTAATTTGGTTTCCTCTATGGCCTCATGGATTTGTTTCATTTCACTTTCTATCTTTTCAGAGATTTCACATGTATGAGTTTTATTTATTTTTATTTTTTCATTTAAAGAGAAAAAAACAGAAAAATGGTAGAAATATTACAGAATTTCAAAAAAATGATAAACAACAAGAGATCACTAGTTTGTAATTTGTATATCATCCTTTTAGAAATTGTTGTTCAAGTTACAAAATTAGAGCATACAAAGTAGACATTCAAGCAGTGAGGCTACAAACAAATCTGTTCAACAACCCAACAAGAACTTAGAAGGAGTATGGTTATCAATCCTACACACTTAAATATTCCTGCAGTTATATCTTTTAGGTGTATAACTTCTAAAGTCCTCTATTTCAATGTCACCTGTATTTGCTTCTGATGGACTACATGTTTGAGATGGCAGTTTAGTTTTTCATTTGTCATTTAAACCTTTTGAGCTAATATTTTGTCTTTGAATCCAAACAGTCTCAACTGTCAGTAGTGCATATCTTAGAGTCCTACTGTGTTGTTGATGTTTATCCAGTTGCTGGGTATTACAATGAAGAAAGGACCAGTCCCCTGAATTCTTCCTGTAGGGCATGTTGGATGAGTTCTATATTCTTCCTAGGCTGAATAGACTAGGAGTATTGATGTAGGTCAACCCTTAATTTCCACTGTTACTATGTCTGCATGTTGTTTCAGGCCACTAGATCTCCCTGTCTATAGTGTTTGTCTCAGCTGTGAACTTACTGTGTCACTGGGTGTGTCATAAGCCCTTTTAATTTTCTCCAAATTGCTGGAGGCCTTATTAGTACACTTCTCAACCACCTTATGTTCTGTGTGTGGAGGAAGGACTCATCCACACTCTTGTTGGGCTCACCAAGGTTGTATAGCTGGACAGGCCTTTGATATTGCTCCTGTTTACCCACGGAAGACCTCTGATTTATGGGCAAATCCACCATACTGGTGGAAGCCTGATGAGGTGGTCTGTCTGGATGAAGGGACACTGAGTCTGCCATCAACCCAGAAAGGTTAATACACTGCAGACCAAGCTTCTGGAAATAGGATTGGCAGCCAAAGATCAACAGCTAATCTAGGACCAGGAGATGGGTGGGGTCCCCAAGAGTGGGAGGTCAGGTACAAATGCAGCCACTATCCAAGTTGGAGGTTCAGGGTCCGAGATGTAGTTCTGGAGTCCAGTGGGGTGGGAGGGCAGGCACAGAATTGGCTTTGCTCTTAGGTGGAGGTCGGGGGTCTGAGATGGAAGTCTGTTGTCCAAGAGTGGGAAGACAGGTGCAGAAGTGGCTGTTCTCTGAGATGGAGGTCTGGGGTCCAAGGTGAAGATCTGTGATCCAAGGTGGAGGTCTGGGGTCTGAGGGTTTGAGGGCAGTGGTGGAAGTGGCCCCCCTGTGAGGTGGAGGTCCATGGTCCAAGGGTCCACCTGCTGGCATTTATTCTCACTGCTGCTTTGGATTTTTCCACCCCGCTAGTCCTGCCTGCCCATCATTTGCAAGGTAAGGCCTTGCTGATTCATGAATTGGAAGAGGAGGTGAGTATATGCTCTAAGACACTATTGTCAAAATGCTTAGATAATCCAAATATTCAACAATAGAAGAAGAGAAATACAGGTGGTAATGCATTCATGGAAAAAGGTACTCTCAGGTCACTAAAAGTTGTGTTTTAGAAGGCTATTTAAAGGCATGGAGAAATTTGTATCCTTAATGTTATCCGGAAAATGTACACTGCAAAAGTGTGTGTACAACTTGATAGTAAGTGTGTGTGTGTGTGTTGGCGAAATGGCAACATGTGCAAGAATTTTATGTGTCTCATTTTCTCCTTTTCATTATCTAATATTTTCTATAGTTGAAATACTTTCATTTCATAAGACAAAAATGTAGGGCCCTTCATCTTTATAAATGGTGGATACTATGGACCATTGTGAAAGAGAAAAGCTAGAAGCTTTGCCAAAGTCATTTCCTTTCTTCCAAGGGTCATGGATGAACTGCATGTCCACACTATCCAGCCTTCTCTTTCAGTCAAGTGCAGTAATGCTGCATTCCCAGCCCTGTCTGGTCTCTTTTGAGGTTAGCTGTGTTGTGCGACGGTTGAGGAAATGCATGTGAGTAGAAATGATGTGGGCACCTTCCAGACTTGAACCATCACATTCTACCATGCCTGATCATACAGACTCCTCTTGCCCCAACAAGCTTTGTATCAGATAAATTGGGAAACTGGGAAGACATCTTTGGGGAACTGAGCCCGCGCCCAGTAATCATGGTTTACTAGGTAATTTATTGTACAAAGCTGAAGAATTAAGAATAAAAGGGGATATCTACACATCAGAAACACTCATTTTAGACTATGGGTGAACAATAAATAAACTACTGTTTTAAATTTTATCTGTAAAAATTTACCTCTGACACAAGGCATGGTATTGCAACATGTATCAACTTACTTAATGCATCTTTTTGACAAAATATTTTTAAGAATTTTAATAATTATAAAATTAGGCATATAGAATAGATTGAAAGTTAGAGCCATGTCTACCTTCATCCCACCATGCCACTTACCACTGTGAACAGAGATTCATCTGTCTTTTTATTATTGCATGTATTATCCTTAATGGGTATATGCATGTAGAATACTTTGATTATTTACCCCCTCCACTAATTCCCCTTTCCCCTTGTTTTTATTCTTTTTTAATAGTCTCTCCTCTACATTC